>CAHIKZ030001771.1:500000-509464 GCA_903632075.3 Acanthosepion pharaonis | reverse complement strand
CCAAGAGAAAGAAAGATCCAAGAAAAAGAAAGATTCAAGAGAAAGAAAGATTCAAGAGAAAGAAAGATTCAAGAGAAAGAAAGATTGAAGAGAAAGAAAGATCCAAGAAAAAGAAAGATTGAAGAAAAAAAAAAGAGAAAAGAAAAGAGAAGAGAAAGAAAGATCCAGGAAAAGATTCAAGAGAAAGAAAGATCCAAGAAAAAGAAAGATTCAAGAAAAGAAAGAAGAGAAAAGAAAGATTCAAGAGAAAGAAAGATTCAAGAGAAAGAAAGATCCAAGAGAAAGAAAGATTGAAGGGAAAGAAAGATTCAAGAGAAAGAAAGATCCAAGAGAAAGAAAGATTCAAGAAAGAAAGATCCAAAAGAAAGAAAAGAAAGATTCAAGAGAAAGAAAGATTCAAGAGAAAGAAAGATCCAAGAAAAGAAAGATTCAAGAGAAAGAAAGATTCAAGAGAAAGAAAGATTCAAGAGAAAGAAAGATCCAAGAGAAAGAAAGATTGAAGAGAAAGAAAGATCCAAGAGAAAGAAAGATTCAAGAGAAAGAAAGATTCAAGAGAAAGAAAGATTGAAGAGAAAGAAAGATTCAAGAGAAAGAAAGATCCAAGAGAAAGAAAGAGAAAGAAAAGAGAAAGAAAGAAAGATTCAAGAGAAAGAAAAGAGAGAAAGAAAGATCCAAGAAAAGAAAGATTCAAGAGAGAAAGAAAAAGAGAAAAAAGAAAGATTCAAGAGAAAAGAAAGATCCAAGAGAAAGAAAAAAGAGAAAGAAAGATCCAAGAGAAAGAAAGATTCAAGAGAAAGAAAGATTGAAGAGAAAGAAAAGAAATTTTGAAAAGAAAAAGAAAGAAAATTGAAGAAAAGAAAGATTCAAGAGAAAAAGAAAGAGAAAAAGATTCAAGAGAAAAAAGAAAGAGAAAGAAAGAAAAGGAAAAAAAGATTCAAGAAAGAAAAAGAAAGATTGAAGAAAAAAAGAAAGAAAAAGAAAGAAAGAAAGAAAGATTCAAGAAAAAAGAAAGAAAAGAAAGAAAAAGAAAGAAGAGAAAGAAAGAGAAAAAGAAAGAAAGAGAAAGAAAGAGAAGAAAAAGAAAAAGAAAAAAGAAAGAAAGAGAAAGAAAGATTCAAGAGAAAGAAAGATTCAAGAGAAAAAAAAATTAAGAGAAAAAGAAGGAAAGAAAAGAAGAAAAGAAAGAAAAGAAAAGAAAAAAGAAAAAAGAAAAAAGAAAGAAAGAAAAGAAAGATTCAAGAAAAGAAAGATCCAAAAAAGAAAGATTCAAGAAAAAAAGATTCAAGAAAAGAAAGATCCAAGAGAAAAAAGATTCAAGAAAAAGAAAGATTCAAGAAAAGAAAGATCCAAGAGAAAGAAAAATTCAAAAAAGAAAAAGATCCAAGAGAAAGAAAGATTCAAAGAAAAGAGAAAGATTCAAGAAAAGAAAGAAAAGAAAAGAAAGATTGAAGAGAAAAGAAAGATTCAAGAGAAAGAAAGAAAAGATTTTAAAAAAGAAAGATCCAAGAAAAAAAAGAGAAATTCTTAGAAAGAAAAGATCCAAGAGAAAGAAAGATCCAAGAAAAAAAAATTTTCGAAAGAAAGAAAGAAGAATCTTCCAAGAAAGAAAGAGAAAGAAAGAAAGGAAAAAAGAAAGAGAAAGAAAGATCCAAGAGAAAGAAAAGATTCAAGAAAAAAAAGATTCAAGAGAAAGAAAGAAAGAAAAGAGAAAGAAAATTGAAAAAAGAAAGATCTTTTTTTCTCAGAAAGAAAAGAAAAAAGAAAGATTCAAGAAAAAAGATTCAAGAGAAAGAAAGATCCAAGAGAAAGAAAAGATTCAAAGAAAGAAAGAAAGAAAAAGAAAGAAAGAAAAAAGATCCAAGAGAAAAAAGAAAAAAGAAAGAAAGAAAGAAAGATCCAAGAAAAAGAAAGATCCAAGAAAAAGAAAGATTCAAAAAAAAGAAAGAAAGAAAGAAAACTTTCTTTTTGAAAGATTCAAGAAAAAATCCAAGAAATGATTCAAAGAAATCAAAAGCAGAAAAAGAAAGATCCAAGAAAAAAAAGATTCAAGAGAAAGAAAGATTCAAGAAAGAAAGAAAGATTCAAAAAAAAAAAAAGAAAATTCAAGATTAAAGAGAAAAAAAGATCAAGAAAAAAGAAAAGAAAGATTTTTTAAAAAAGAAAAGATTCAAGATTGAAAAAAAGTAAAAAAAGATTCAATTTTTCCAATCAAATCCAAGAAAATAAAGAAAAAAGAAAGATTCTCGAGGGAAAAGATTCAAGAGAAAATTTAATTAAAAAGAAAGATAAGAGAAAGAAAGATTGAAGGAATTCTGTTTTAAAGAAATTTCACTTAGGGAAAAGATTAAAAAGAAAAATTCAAAAGAATAAAATAAAGTTTTAGTTTAAAAAAAATTGATTATTCCCAAAATCCACTGATTTCTCAAAATGTCAAAAACGAAATCATTTTTATCATTCTATTTAATTTTCGAAAAAATTGCAAGGACGGAGATTAAGGAAAAGAATTCATTATAAAAGATTAGATTTTACCCAATTCTTTTCTTCCCACAAACGTTCATTTTTTTTTCAGTACGATTTCAGCTAACACAAATATCTTAGCTTTTTTTTTTTTTATGAATATATTTTATATCTTCAGTGTTTTTCTGTTGGTGATATTTTTTCCAGAAAATTTTGTTTTTGTATTATCTGTGTACGACGGCCTCACATCGGTGGTAAGTGGGTCAAGATTCTCCATCATTCACATTAAGGTAACATTAATATGCAAGATATTTTTTGGTTCAAGTTAACGTAGACTGAGCAGCAAGTGTTTACTAAACACATTGTTTTTGTATATTAACTTGTAACTATCGCCCTTATAAAGATAGCACCTCTAATTTAACAATAAATTACTTACTTTGAACATTGTATCTTCTTGTTTGTTATTGACCACATAATTTCGGTCTATGCATTTCCAACCTTATTAATATGACCTGTGTCTGATGTAGCAATATCGAAATAAACTGTTAAGACTATTCTATGCAGGTTATTTGGGAATTCTAAAAGGCCACATTTAAAATGATATAGAATTCTAAATAATGGGTTATATGAAAAGTGTGGACGTATATGAATTTAAAAAAAAGAATCCTGATAATTGGCATGATCCCAATATTAAATTGACTTCTGGTCCAACTTAGAAAACAGCAATAATAATTTTAAATACATAACTTTGAATCCCTATATTCACGACATGGAAATTCAAAACATCAGAACACTGATTTAGGCTAAACGTTTAATTCTGGTCAACAGACCGATTTTTATTAAATCTGATTTTGGAATAAAATTTTAAAAAATGTTTTGGGCTTCCAAAAACTTCCATTTCAAGGTCGAAACTTCTCAATGGGCTGAAAAAATACATTTGGGTATTGAAAAATTTGGGCAAAAATTTCTTTTAAAACAAATTCTTCCTTTATTATTTTTCTTTCAATTGACTTCTTTAAATCACAAATCACAAACTCCAAAACCTCAAATCACCGGTACTTTTTCATCAACCCAAATTCCATAGCATTATGAAGAAATACAAGTGACTTTCTTAATTCACAGTTTTGTAGATATTTTAATCTGAATTTTAAAAAAAATATCAAAAAAATGTTTCTCAAATCTATTAAAAATCAATATAAATTAAAATCTTTTAAAATCACATTTTTTTTCAGTTATTTTGTTCATCCCCCGGACATACATCCCAATGTTAGATGTTCAAGTACCGGACAAAGGTACCCTCATTCCAAAAGGTATAATATATTTATGTAGAATTAGTGTGGCCCGAGTTTTGATTGGATTTCAGTGCAACGGACGAATAGACAGAATTTGCCATTTATTTATGTAGGTGTTATTTTACTGCTTACGACAATAGTAAAAATATGAGAGACTGAATTGTAAATATGAGAGACTGAATTGTAAATAAAACAAAACCTTCAGCGGAAAAGCTTTATTTGCTTTGCAAAGGAGTTATGCTGAATGCATCAGGAGGTTCAGATTTTAGAAGAAACCATTTGGGTTCTTATATATTATAATAATTGTACAAAAGTATAGTACTCATTTCTAATGCTGAAAGTCTCGTATTTAGTATAGTTTGAATCTTTAACATATTTTTATATATATATATATATATATATATATATATATATATATATATATATATATATATAAAGATTATATAGCGTCATTGTTAACATGATGCCTTCACTTGTTTGGCATGAATTCATAATGTTTCTGAAACTGCTGTCAACTTTAAAAAAGCATGGTGTAGAGGACCAACTTGAGATTGGAGAGTACGTAGATGGTTTCTGAAGTTCAACAATGGGAATACGAATCTTTAAAATCAATATGGTAGATGAAGTCTATTTGTAATTGACAAACAAAATCTGAAAAAAAAAATCCAGTCGAAAAAATATCACCATCAAGTCTCAAGGAAACATCTCAAATAAAAGATGTTAGCATTTTGACAATATCAGTCCATCTCATGAAGATTGTCTCGGTGAAGAAACGATAAATGTGCTTTATGAAGTCAGTGAAAATGAAAGAGTTCGATGACTTGAGGTGTGTCTGATGCTGTACCTGCGAAATTCGAATGATATATCTCTTGATAGAATAATATTAGGTTGGTGCAAAAATAATGACATAATAACGTCAAAAAACGACATTATTACGTCATTATTTTTTCACCAACCTAATAACTTGTGATGAGATATAAAACTTTCATGACAAACGTAAACGATGGGTTCAATGGCATGAATCATGACGAAACAACCAAACAGTTTCCCAAATCAAAATTTAACCAACTATAAAGATTATGGTGACGTCATTGTCGTTATTCTTTATGGCTGTCTGAAATCAAACCAGAACAGCATTGTCGAGGTTTACTATCAGCACTGGATGAAATACACATTCATTTAGGCCAAATGCAACCGGCACTGTTTAATTAACGAGATCCAGTTCTTCGTGAGAATACCCGATGACATGTTACCAGAACGACACAGAAGCAACTCAGTGACTTGTATTTCAATGCCACACCCGACATCTCCCTTTCATCCTTTACTACCACACAGTTTCAAGTATTTTTTGAACGCTTTTTTACGCATTTCACCCCAAGCAATGCGGGAGTGCCACTAGTACGAAGAAGGTTAAATGAAGAGAAAATGCAGGGTATAGGTGGGGGTGAGGAAAGGATAAAACATGAAGAGGATTCAAGAAAACAAGATGGCGACTGACGTTGCATTTAAATATTTGAAGATTGTACTTATCAAAGAAGCAAGTAAGAGGAAGGGAATTCCACAGTCGTGAAGGGCGAGAATAGAAACAGTTTGAATCGAAGTGGCGGTTTTCATTTAATTATTTCAAGAGTAAAAGCCTAGGAACCATTTTGCCAAATAGTAACACGCTTAAATTCATGCATTCAGGGTACCAGGAAAAAAAAAGATTTTCAGAGCAGATGCCATAGAAATATTTGTAGAAAAGACAGAATAAAAACACATTACGTCTGTGGGAATGTGTCTGAAGTAGAGATGTATTTTAGAGTAGTTTTCACAGTGGAGGCTTGTATTTCGCTAAGACGGTCCTAAAAGGGTCCGACGTACAAAACGTTAGGAACTTGAAATAAGAGTTAATGACGCAGCAATCTAGTTGTGATGGTTGATACTTCAATGTCCGTCATCGACTCACTCACTCAAATCCACTGAACTCAACTGGCGACCGCTACTACTAATACTACTTATTATGTGTGGGGGAGTCTGTTACAATAGAATAGGTAATGTTCTGGTATAACAAGATGGCAGATCAAGATCGATTTATTGCAGATTTTACTTTGGATTTTGTCGAGAATCTCGAGATGAACAGCAAGGACACCTGACCAGATATGGTAACATTATTTAATGGTAGATATATCGATGTGTAAGATGGATTCAAACCAGATAAAACTTCTTGCACAACACAGAGAACCAACTTTCATAGCAGTAGATGCAGCTACTGATTCAATGTTGTTTTTCCACCTCAAAAAGTCTTAATAATTTTTAAACCAAAATATTTTTATTTGCAAAGACGTGATAGAAACTGTAGTCAAAGATTTCTTGGCGCCCACATATTTACTCTTTTAATTTGTTTTAGAAAAATGTATTAATGGTAATTTTTTTTTTTAAAAATACATTGCTGATAATTTTTTTTAATATTTTTTAGTTTATACAAAAACGTATTACCGCATTTTCCTCACTATAGTCCGCACCTGTATATAACCCATTCATCTAATTTTCAACTATCTGGACATTCAAACATTTTTTCGACGCTGGCGACCTGTTTTTAATGCAGTATGTTGCTTTATATAACGCCGGTCATGCAAGTTTCGAAATATAATTCATATATAACCCTCAACATTATATAAACCATATCTTACATATTTCGAGAGCATGTCGCGTGTTATAGTCCAGAAAATACAGTACTGGTCAATTTTTTACTATGCTATTACCTTTACTATAAAAATATTTATAATTTCATAGTTTTTTTTTTTATTCCAGTTTGGTGGTTAACTATTTTCCCATAGCTGGGACCCTAACTACTCAGGGTTATGGTGGACAGAGTAACATACAGCAATTAAGAGGCCTTGTTGTCGAATGTAGTTTATCGGCATGCCCAGGACGGTGATTACAAGGTAGGTCGATGATAAACTGAATAATTTTGAGGAATATTCGTATTTCGCTGGTCTGTTTGGCTTGTCTTTCTAGAGATTTCAGGGATAGCCATTTACTTTCAGCCTTGTTCCATACTTCGTTAACGTTTCTTTCTTATCTGAAATCATTTTTGAGTAGGCGAGCGCTGATTAAAAATGTAGACAGCTTTTCTTCCCGGCCTTATAAATTTGACATAGCTTCAATATGCAATGAATTCTCTTTCAAGAGATTTTCTTTTCACGTTCCCACAAAAAAACAAAAAAAAAAACAAAAAAAAAAAACTTAAGCACTTATTCGACCGTCAAGATATAATATAGAGAAAAAATATTGGAAGACACAAAAAATATCTCCAAAGATGATTAGTTTGTAGGAACCTGATTGTTTTGTAGTTTGTATATCTATCTCACTATCTCTCTCTGGCTCTCTCTCTCGATATAAATATGTGTGTGTGTTTGTTTATTTGTGTGGAGTGAGATTCAGATCAAGTTGTGATGAGTGCGTGTGGAAAGGAGGTCTGCGTGTGTGTGTGTGTGGGAGTGAGTTAGTGTAGAATGGAGGTTTAAGTGTGTGTTTCCTGAGTGAGTGTAGAAAACAGGTTTCTGCGTGTGTGTGTGAGTGAGTGAGTGTGTGTAGAATGGAGGTCTGCGTGTGTGTGTGAGTGAGTGAGTGTAGAATGGAGGTCTGCGTGTGTGTGAAGAGTTTTTATTTTTGTGTTGAATGGAAATAATTTGATAATTTTATCAGGTTTGATTGTAGAATGGATATCTGTGTGTGTTCTATAAATAATATGAAATATATTTGAGGAGGTCTGTCTTTGTGTTTTGTGTAAATTAGTGTAGAATGGAGGTCTGCCTCTGTGTGTGTTTCATATAAATATTAGTGAGTGTAATAATGGAAAGGTCTGCGTGTGTGTGTGTGTGTGTGTGTGTGTGTGTGTGTGTGTGTGTGTGTGTGTAGAATGGAGGTCTGCTTTTGTGTGTGTGAGGAATGTAGAATATTCGGCCTGCGTGTCTGTGTGTGGGATTTTGTGAGTGAGTGAGTGTAGAATGGAGATATGCGTGTGTGATTAACAAATTATTTTCAAAACAGACAAAGACAAGAAAAGCCATATGCATAAATCTTGACTTTCATTCAATTTTTATGTTTTGAATTAACTTGATAAATTCATAATATGTTTTTATACTAATTATCATATATGGTAAAAAAAAAGATAAACAGTTACGATTAAGAAGGTTTCATGGAAAAAGATACACAACTAATATATTATTACTCGAACGTTATTTTTAGCGGTTATGTTTGGCATAATAAAAAATTATGAAATCATACAATACTTGAATATTTGTATTTAAACTATTTAAGCCACACTGACAGACTGGGTTGTGTAGCCTTGGATATAAAAATTTTCTACCACAAGAAAGAAATGTCAAACCTTTAACATGAGAAAATCTGCCTCTTCTTTCATTTATGAATCGAAAGATACATGATCGCCTAGGTGTGTATCACTCGTGGCACATAACTGATTGATAAAGTGTATACAGTATATAGCCCTGTACATTCAGTCACGTACGCGCATATTTGTAATTTTAAATAATATATATGTAGTAAATTAAATATTTGCGTATATGTTATAATTTATGTAATGTTTATTTAATGGCCAGTATTTTAATTGTTTTCCTTTGTGTAATATATTGATTTATTAATTAAAGAGGGTTTGGTTTGTTCATTTGTAGTTGTGTCTGTGTGTGCGGGTGCGTGTGTGTGTGTGTGCGTGTGTAATCTAAATTTAAACTTCAATAAATGCTCAAACTTTTTAAAAATTGTTATCTTTCAATATTACAATTATTTGTTTCGTCTTCAAGTTTTAAATTTAAAGGAAAAAAAATGACAGCCTGATGATGAAGACATGGATCTTCGAAAGTACTTGCTTAACTTAAAAAATATACACTAGAAACATCTGACAACAGTTTTATAAATGAGGATCACATCATTCAATGGATTAACATTATGTTATACTAGCGAAGTGATTTCGCCATTAATCGCATTAATATTGCTGATTAATTTTATATGATAAATTCTTTTTATATATATATATATATATATATATATTTATATATATATATATATATATATATATATATATATATATATATATATATATAAATTTCCATTAGATCGTGTTTATTTAATATTTATTCAGTTATTTATTAATATTTTTTAAAGTTTATATTATATTTTTCATTTGTTTATTTAAAGTTTATATTATATTTATTTTATTTATTTGTTTATTTTTAATTAGAGCTTAGATTGCAAATTAAGTATTTATTTATATGCCTACTTTTAGGTATTATTTCACTTTTCTTGTTTAAGAGTATATTTTGTTTTTTAAAACTAATTGTTGGCAATGGTGACTTTAAGCATTGTTTACTAATTTTACTATTAATACAGTACGTGGCTACTCTATATGATTTTCCATTAGATCTTGATGGGGATGTTGTTTTCTTTTTGGCTCCATATATATTGTGATAGCGTTGTATTTTTTGTGTATTTTCTTTCTTTTAAAGGTCATTTTTCGTTATAATATCTTACTTTCAATGTTTTTCTGTGGCGCTGATGTACATTTTCCGTCTATGGTAATGTTATTAGTTATGATAGCTTTGTATATTATGTTATTGGTTTAAAATTTATTGCTATGTGGGCAATTTTCTTTGTTTCTCCAGCTACATGTGGTGATGTTATTTTGATGGATGTTAGTGTTATGGCTGTTGTAAT
>CAHIKZ030001771.1:485000-495000 GCA_903632075.3 Acanthosepion pharaonis | reverse complement strand
ATATAAATATATATATGTGTGTGTGACTTTAAGGGTCTTCTTTTAAATGCCAAAATAACGCCGAAATCTATTTTAAAATCGATTTCTAAAATACATTCACACGTTCTATAATTTTTAAACGAGAATTTAGCCATACTAAATGATTTAAGTTTCCGCAAAAGCCTTCTAAAAACCTTTACCACACAAATCTCGGCGAACAACTAGATCAAAATTCCTGGATCTCTTCAATAATATATACAGACAATTACTGTGAGGATATTTCATTTTGTAGTAGACTTTCTGCAAATAGGTTTTTGTAAATAGATGTGGCAAAATTATGGCTATTTGCATCTACTAACACGTCAAATAAAGGGATTTTATTGTTAATGTTGAGTTCGTAAGTAAAATGTAGGCATTGTTATTCTAAGAGTATTATTTTTGCATCTAGAACACGAATGATCAAAAAGCAACATTAAATACATTGGGCACACCTGTACCACACTCTCTCGCAGAATAACATGTCCCCTGCCAAAAATTAATCCAGTCCGTGCAGACATCAACCAACGCATTATGAACAACGAAAGTATAACTATCAACATACGACAAATACTTCAGACTAAACTATCCCGTATTAAATGGTTTAAATTGTGATATATTTAACACTGCATCTTCAAGATTAAAACGTACTGATGTTTCTTTTAAGAATCTTAAATATTAAGGGTGCCTGTAAAGACTGGATACCGAAGCAAAAATGCATATTTTCAAGAAATGAAATGTTCAACATTATATTGCATTAGAATATTAACAAATAACATCTTCAATATGATTTCATTCCTTTGTAATGCAAACATCGATGCGCTTTGCAAGATTCACGTTAACCCGATCCAATAGCACTAAATTGCTGTCAAATTCAGCACATTCACTCTTTATGCGTTAAATCAAGTCTGTTACACATGTGGTTTTCATTTTGTACACAGTCTCTTTAGCATTGCCCAGAAAAAAGAAGTCAATTCTTTCTTCTTTCGACAAAAACCTTGTTTTATCTGTGGAGATAAATAAATAACAGTACTCGACTTCCGGCTTGATTGTAGACGATAACGTGTGGAGCCAGATACTTACTGAAACTCTACAAGGAGCAGACCATTTTGACAGCATCTTAAGCGATGCATTTGAGTTCCACTTGAGGTCTTGAAGGAGTTTAAATAGTCGCTCAAGGCAAGAGGCCTCCCCGAGAGAACATCCGTTCACCATAATCGTTCTGAAATTTATTTTACCCCTTTTCCCCAGCTGAGCTATGAGAAATAGCGAGCTGTTATTTTAAAATTTATGATTTCTGCAAGCACTTCTGATTCAACTGAAATATATAGATATCTTTAAATAAATAATAATATGGAGATTTTCGTTAATTAAACCTTTATGTCACCTTGGACATGTCATTTTACATTAAATATATTTATTCTAATGTTTACACAAGCCATTGCAACTGTTTAAATTTGTATATTCTAGAAATGTTATAGGTGCACGGACTTTTGAGTCGCATTGTAGTACTACGATTAGATTCATAAAATTTTAGTATTATAGCGAAGATTTAATCTAAACAATTACCATGTATGTATTTATAGAAAAGAGACAGAGGGATACATTGTAGCGGTGGAAAATTGACTGGAGATGAGATGCCAGGTCAAGACCTATAATATTTCTGATTCTACTTTGGATTTTATCAAGAATCTCTAAATACATAGCAAGAGCTCGAGATCATATGTGGCAGCAATATTCAAAGCATGGACGAATGGTAGACTTATCTATGTAAGATAGATTCAGTAAAGATAATTATCTCTCACGATACGGAGTGCTGTCTTTACTGTAGACGTAGCTTTGTGTTAAATATCATCTTTCTAATTCCTGTCTATCAGGTATGTTAGACTGAGAAGGCATAACGTGCCATTATCCTTTCAGAGGCGAAAATGGGTCACTCAGATGATTATTACGACATAAATTTCAAAATTCTCAACATCGTCGTTAGAAAAAAAAACATTGTTTTTATAAATATGTTGCTTTAAAAAAAATTAATGTTGGATACCAATTAGTTTTTCTTTAAGAGTCTGTCGATTTGGATGAAAAAAATAACAAAACATGGAAGCATACAAATTTTTTTCCGCGATTTTGGTCGTAAATTCAGCAGTAATCTGACATTCCATTTGGGAAAAAAAAAAAAAAAAAAAAAAAAGATTTACTAAAAATTCTTGAACTTTTAACATCAAAAGACAGCAACACAGTATTAATTTTTTTTTCAGTCTAGGTGCACCCTTGTTATATCTTGTTCGAAATCTGAACTTAAGTGATCTTAAAATCTTTTCGAAAGTAAACCGATTTTCATTTAAACCATAAATGCTGAACGGATTATCTCTTTAATCCCTTCTTTCTATCCTTGAGAATTATCTACGATAGTCGAAAATATCTGGGATAAAATTCACAGTTCTGTTCATAACTTTCCAAGTAGAATGTAAATTACATAAAAAAATCCCAAATTACCTCACATGAGTATAGATCTATTTCAATCAACGCAAAAGTAAGTTAGTCTTTTTCAACTTCGGTGTATGGACTGCCTTCAGTGTCGGAATTAGAGATAAATCTAATAAGGTTCATGTGAGTTGATTTTGGATATATATCTATAGTACAGGTAATAAATCCGTTATTATAAAATCCAAGTGGATCTTAGTAATATTAAATATTAAAACTGATCCACAAAAAGAGCTAAATGCATTTATTATAACAGAGCATATAAATTACAAAAGAAAATCCCAAATTACCTCACATGTGTATAGATCTATTACAATCAACACAAAAGTACGTTAAACAAATAAAAAAAAAGTACGTTAAATAAAAATTGTCCATATTGTCCATGGTCGCGATCGTTTCGCTCACTTGTCTGTCATATATATATATATATATATATATATATATATATATGTGTGTGTGTGTGTGTGTGTGTGTGTGTGTGTGCGCGCGCGTGCGCGCGGGTGAGTGTGTGTAGTACAAGTAATAAATCCCTTGGTATATGATCCAAGTGGATCCTAATAATATCAAATATCCACAAAGAGAGAGAAGTGTGGGAGAAAGTGTGAGTTTGTAAATAGTGACTATTACTGCTACTAATGCAATACTCTTCGATAAAACGAATCGAGTTCTCTCAGTCACTGGCCTATTTATCAAAAAATAAATACGCTTAAATTCATCTTCACACCTGCCGTGCGCCAACAGTTTAGGGGTAGTTTCTCCGACTGACGCTAATTCAGCCGGGTTTCGAGCCTAGCTAGACGAAACTGGACGTCTAGCCACACTCATGAGCTACGATACAGCGAAACAATCTGTGGATGGCAATATATATATATGTGTAAAAATATGTCCGCGTGTGCTGTTTTCCAATTATTCATTCAATATTGCCTGATCAGTTGTATTACATTCCGTTTGATTTTGAAAGACAGCATAAAGATTTTTCTCTGAAAACGGTTTAGCAATTTTGGTTTCGATCTTAGCTAGACGCAACTGGACGTCTAGCCACAGTCATGGGCTGTGATACAGCGAAAACAATCTGTGGATGTCAATATATATATATATATATATATATATATATATATATATATATATATATATATATATATATATATGTATGTGTGTGTGTGTGTGTAAAAATATGTCCGCGTGTTCTATTTTCCAATTATTCATTCAATATTGCCTGATCAGTTGTATTACATTCCGTTTGATTTTGAAAACCAGCGTAAAGATTTGGCTCTGAGAACGGTTAACAATTTTGGTTTCGATCTTAGCTAGACGCAACTGGACGTCTAGCCACAGTCATGAGCTCTGATACAGCGAAACAATCTGTGGATGTCAATATATATATATCTATATATATATATATATATATATATATGTGTGTGTGTGTGTAAAATATGTCCGCGTGTTCTGTTTTCGAATTATTCATTCAATATTGCCTGATCAGTTGCATTACATTCCGTTTGATTTTGAAAGACAGCATAAAGATTTGACTCTGAAAACGATTTAGCAATATGTACGCATTATTAGTTCAGTGAAATTATGAAATCATAGAAGAGCGGCATATTAAATATGCAACAAGAAGTGAAGGTAAAAGAATGCCTGTGTCCCGGCTTCACAAAGCAGAAGCAAGTGAAAGTCGGCTTTGATTGGTGTTTAATGTTCTCGTTTTCCGCTAGAATATCTTTTCTTACAATGTCTGTAATCGTTTAATGGATGGAATACTTTGATGTCTCCCGTTCAATAAATACTACCTGCTACATCAGGAATTATAAAACAAGGCTACTGCTTTCCCTCCCGAGGCCAATGTACTTAAGATAAGGAGTGGCTAATTCGATGACATAAGTATTCATATTTGGGATAAAAATGATCTTGAACAGAAGATCAACATATGCTAGCAAGTATTCCAAGAAATGTGATTTAAAATAAATCTTTCCAAAACAGAAACAATGATTTAAAATTGGTATAAAAGGAGAGATAGCACGTACACTGAATCCATAAAAAAAGCCATGATGTGGATTTAGTACACATTTCAATTACCTTGGTATGTGGGGTACTTACACCAAGGAAATTGAACATAGAATAGACTGCGCTAGAGCTATTTCCCACACACGCCAACCAAAAAAAAAACAAAAAACAAACTCCAAATTATTACAAAACCAAAACATTAATAGGAAATCTAGAGTCATCTGCATAAAGAGCCTCATTAAATCGAGACTTTTATATGATTGTCTTGTACGACGGCAAAGACTTTCAGAAAAGTCTTTCTAAAGAGTCTGCTGTATACAACAAGTTTTTAAGATCAATGACTAAAAATGGGTTTGAACAAATGAATCTAGTGTGTCTTCGCGAGCCCACACATCTTTGAACCTTATTGAATGGCGTTACATGATCACAATCAAAGAACTCTATCAAATAAGCATTACTCACACTATATAATCATTTATTATGCATGTCAGAGATTTCACGGGAAAATTGCAGCAGACCAGTATATTATGTGGCGACAAAATTAGTTAAGTCAGAGTTGACTTCAGGAATACATACTATACACATACATACATATATATATATATATATATATATATATATATATATATATATATATATATATATATTGAATAAAAAACAGATCACATTTCATTCCATGTAATAATTATTTCACCATAACCCCTTTAACAGGGTTCTGGATCATCGGTGAAATAACTTATTACATGGAATCTTAACGTGGTCAGTTTTTATTCAAAAATATCTGCTCTGAATTTTACATTGAGTTCTCTGGATATCCTCCTCCTCAGGTCTACCCATACGGATTACCTAAATTTGTATAAACTATATATATATATATATATATATATATATATATATATATATATATATATATATATATATATATAAATATGTAGTGCAGTTCAATTTATATTACAATCAATCATTCATACAAAAAGTAGATTAGTAAAGTTAATGATATAAAATGGCGAAATCACTTCGCTAACAAAATTTTAAAGCTGCATTAACCTACAAATCACTCGATGAATGTTACAAACCTTGTTTTTAAAAATTATAAGTTGTATAAGGTTTTTCTTTAATACGCGAGTATTTTCGACTGTATATTCAGTCATCTTCAGACATGGAAATTATTTTGTTTTTGGTAAAATTCAGGTAGCATTCGATACGAAACAATATAATGCGAATCGAAATATGTTTTTTTTTCTGAAATGTGTTATTGATAACGGATACAAAATTTTGGAGCGTGCAGTCAAAACACTAAGGTTGATTTTTTTGAAAATTTGAGAAAAAATGTACATATTTCTTATATATATATATATATATATATATATATATATATATATATATATATATATATATATATGGATAGCGGTTCGAGAGGAATCGAATATGTGCAAGTGTCTTGCTCTCGATTCAAGGAACTGAGTTACTTGATCCTCATACGTCAATAAAACATCATATATATATATATATATATATATATATATATATATATATATATATATATATATAAGCAAATATATGGATATACATCCGACAGTATGAAAAAAAATACAGAAAAAATCAAACAAAAATCTTAATATGCAATTATGCTGTATTAATGTTAATATAAAGTCAACGTCGGACGTTTCGGTCTATTTTTTGACCATCATCAGGACATATTCAGAAAAACATAATTAACATTAGAACATATAAAAATTCCTTTATATTTTTGGACATATATATATATATATGTATATATATATATATATATATATATATATATATATAGAGAGAGAGAGAGAGAGAGAGAGAGAGAAAGAGAGAGAGAGGTTGTTGATATATATTGAGACTCTCAGATTATAATAATATATATCTTTATTATTAATAAATATCGTTAATTTACAAGATATAAGCATAATTTTTTTTCCTTTTATGGAATAGCGTAGATTTCTGGTGAACCGGAAGTTATCCGTGATTGGACAATAAATTGCTAAGAGGAGTGGCTTTATGAGATTTAAAAACATGGCGAATATTAGAGTTGACGGATGGCACACAAGTCGATAGCCGATCAGTGTCAGAAAGGAGATATGGTGTTGAAAGGCCCGAGACCTCTAATTAACCTTGGCTAGAAAAATTACCGATGACGTGTGCCTCATCCAACAGATGTAATTTACGAAAAAAGATTAAAAATATTAAAACGATCTTGTTCACGGCATCTATTTTTTATACATGACTAATGCATACAGATTGGTTGGGAGATAAATGTTTCATTGATAGATAGCTCAACTGTTTGATATTCTATAACATTCATTTGTTATTGATTTATTGACCTCTCTCATGATTGTCATCGTCAACATCATCACTCCCATGACAATTTGTAATTAAGATCGCTGAGTAGCTGGGAACAGAACCTGTCTCCTTCATATATCCGGGTTGAAAGGTATTATTTTCATAAACCTGGTACAGAGCATTCCTCTGTAGTTGAAACCACAGACAATTTGATCCAACCTTAAGGCCCGCTGCTGAAATCAGTTTAGAAAGCGTTTCGCCCACAGATGCCGTGTTATCATTGCAGTGATTGTATAAATATCTATGGGACCCAATTGTAATAGATAGCTGTTGACCCTAGTGGAAGATTCCATCACTCATTGACAGATCTTGCTTTTAAACCTGCTAAATGTCTAGCCACACTTCTCACTAGAGAAACGTGGTAAAGAAAACAGTTTAGTTGCCGATAACGAGATCATGCAATACACAGTACTGATCTTTGAATTATCAGAAATAATAACTAATAATCTACTGTCCGATTAATATGCTGTAACCTGTATTTGTTTTGAGATACCATCTTTATTTGATTGCTATTTTCACTTTCCATGTATCATTTTTAAAGAGAACCCACAAATATTATATTTGATAAATATACGGTGGAGATGGGCATGATTACATTGAAAGCTTTTTTTTAGAAAAATGCAAAGAAGAATCTTCAAAATTCTCAGTTCTCTCCTGGCATATTGTCTTCAATCACATTCCAATCGCAATTACATAGCTTCCCGCTCTCCTTTCGATAAATTTTCAGTATCAATTGTTCTGAGGAAAATTTATCTTTGGTTTATCAACTTCATTAATTTAAGTTTAGTACGTTCATTAGATTCTTCTTTCTTTTTATGTACCTTTTCCCTTCAGGATGTAAACGATCATGGCTCTCCACTTCCCCCTATCGCTTATAGCTCTCAAATTGTTTTGTTCCTTTGCTACTTCCATCGGGCCATCTTGTCATCCACTTGCTTAAGCCCGCTAGATACGCAATGCGTTGTTTTACCTTGTCTCTCTTTCCCCCTATTCGATCTGTGAGTGTCAGATTTTCAAAGTCCGCCTTTCTAATTACGTGTCCCAGAAATTTCAGCAACCTCTTCCTGATGTTAAGTATATGCTTCATCCTTGTCTGCATCCTCTCCAAAACCACATCGTTGCACACACGGTCGGTTCATAATATCCTTATCATCCTTCTGTAGAGCAATACCCCAGCCGCCTTGATCTCTTCTTCACAGTTTAGGAGACTTTCCAACATTCGCTGCCGTAAAAGAGGACAGGTGTCATATCTACAAAAATTAAATGAAATACTGTTCCTTTATCTTCTTGAATCATGTTCATTTTCGTACTCTTTCTCCTCTGTAGACTCTTTTCATTTTACTTCACTGTGTTGTTTTTCATACTCATTATAGTCTTGTGTCTTAGTGGTTTTATCGCCTTTCTTGCGAGTGAAACGTAATAAAATGATGACAAATAGTTCATTTTTCAGCAGGATTGTTTTGCGTAAATATAGTTTTTAACCTAAAGTGACATTTTTGTGATTCATGCTACTGAAAAAACAGAATATCTTGCGGAAAAAGTAAAACAATTTTCTGCATTTACTATGACACTGCATACAAACAATATTCCAATTACATTTTTGTTGTATCCTTACAGAGGTTACAAACAAAGGTGGTACTTGAGTGAAGGAACAGCAACACGCGCGTAGACGAAAGTAGAACGGTTTGTTGTAAAAGAGAATACACTGCTAAAAGACAGGGCATCGTTTGCCAGACTAATAATCCCCGAAGCAAGCCCACACGTATATCCTGTGCTCACTATATCTAGCTACTTATATAACAAGTCCACATAGGCGATAAGAAGTGTGGGACATTACATTTCAACTCTTCCCATAAACTAATTTCCCCGTGAAGTTTTTCTCAATACCTCTTCCTGTTGGGGTGAGGAAATAATTGTTTTTATTTCTTTTCTCTTTCTAGTACTTTTCCGTCTCACCAGCACAAAACTTTTGTCTTCTCAGTCTTAGTAGTTTATCTTTACCATGATAACTCTTGCCCAGTCATTAAGTATATTCCAATTTCTTATTCAATATTAAAAAATGCTGTTATTGAATTGATTTTCATGGCTTTTTTTACGAAAAAAAACTGATGGTTGAATAAAGACTGTATATTGGCTGCTGGCATCTATTTAGCTATGCTTCTTATCACATTATCACATAATTTTTTGGGATACACGTGTTTCGTATTTATTTTAAACAGAGTCAGTGGATTCGATAGACATTTTTTTAATCGTTTCAACTCAGGCTAGGCGATAATGCTTCTGAGAATCAAGGCGTCAATGCGATTGAAAAAGAATAAGTCAGCGAGAGATGTAACCGGAAACCCAATACTAAAGGGAACAAAGAATAAATCTCTATTCTTGTTTAAAAAGACAGGGAAGGAATGTAAATCTTAATAATAGAAATCTGCTCTTCGGTAGGTTTCAAACCTGGGTTTCTTTTCTGTAGGTGTGTGTGTGTGTGAAGGGGGAAGGGGCTTTGTCCCATCTCAGTCATTATCAAAAACTTGATGTTATCAATATGGTAGACAATATTTTCATATATGCCATTTCATTTTTGAATTGCTAGCATTCAGATTAATTCAAACGCACAGATATGAAGCCACGTGTAAAACGATTTAACTGCTCTCGACTGTAGCAGAAAAAATAAAACAATAGTCGCAATCATCATCATCATCATCATCATCATCATTCCTCTTCTTATTATTATTACTATTACTAATATTATAAATAGTATTACATTTATATATCCATATTAAATATTATAGTAGTATTATATATGCGCGTTAAATATTATAGTAGAATTATATATGCATATTAAATATTCCGCATACAATTTGATGAGAGATATATATTTTTCATGCTGGTAATATATTTATATTGGGTTAACCAAAAAGTTCATTGCTTATAGTACATATCCTTAATAAACTAAACAAACATTCAAACTTTTCAATCCAATATAGTCGTGAACGGAACTCGTTGTCGAGGATTGAGATGCTTATTGGCATTTCCTTCTGTGAGAAATGAGTCCTATGTTGGATGTGACGAGACGTCCACAGGCACCGCTTGGTAGGGTAGGAACATTCAAAGGATGGAAATCTCTGGTTTT
>CAHIKZ030001771.1:440000-480000 GCA_903632075.3 Acanthosepion pharaonis | reverse complement strand
AAAGAAAAAAAGCAAGAAAGGGAGAAAAAGGAAAGAAAGAATGAAAGAAAATGAAAAAATAAGAATGAAAAATAAATGAAACAAAGAAAATTAAGAAAAAAGACTGAAAGAATAAATGATACAAAGAAACAAAACGGAAGAAAAAAGAATCAAATAACGAAAGAAAACGAAGAAGAATGAAAGAAAAAATGAAAGAAAGAAAGAAAAATGCAAAAAAAATAAAAAATAAAAAATAAATGTTAAGAAATGCGATACTTTAAAAGGACAGAAATCTAAAAGAGAAAAAAAAGAGAAAAAAAATCGAAATATTGGTTGTCACTGACTAGCTGCTCAACCCTTTTTCTTTCTTTTTGTGTGGATGTTAACTCAAGATAAATACGAAGCATTACCGCCCCATTTAACACTTAGCCTCTGTTATTCGACAGGTTATCGAGGCAATGAACACACAATCACCCAGTCTTCCAGATCGATGTCTTTCCTGTCTTGAAGAGCATACCTTAACACAAACCGATCCAAACCTAGAAACAAACCCACAGATGTGGCCAATGGGGCATTCAGCAATTCAATACCGTGTCCTGTTACCGCCTGATACCATGCATTTGCAAACGCATCAAAGTTAAGCGTCGGCTGTACAATGTCACTATACCTTGATGATTGTATCGATAAGATAGTATTTTTCAGGCCAGTCTTTCATTGTCAAGGATCAGAGTTTTAGAGGAATGGTGAGGTAAAGGAGATGGAAGGGAACATTCGATTACATTTAGTAAAAGCTGAGCCTTAAGCAAGCTTAATCCTTGTCGTGTGCCCAGTTTTTAAACTTTATGTCAAGCAGGCGTTTTTCGCCATTTTTAACTGCAGATTATGTCAGAGATCAGACTTCTGTGCCGATTCGAGCCCCAAGTTGCAAGCCTCTTACTGTGGACCTTATTGTTCTCTTTCTCTTTGTCGTAATATTTTATATATATATATATATATATATATATATATATATATATATATTTGTATATTTCGTCTTAGCTTTTTGTATTTTATGGTATTTTCTCTCCCAGTTCAGTCAGTCTTTTGTTGTCTTCACAAGTTGTTCTCTTTATTTTATTCCTCTTTTACTTATTTGGTTTGCTATTTTTCATTCTTAGGCAGATTAATGTTATATTCAGTGCTATTTTTCTTTTAAATTTTATCCTAGATTTTTTCTTTCTTTCTTTTCGTTGTATTCATTTTCTTTTGTTTTTCTTTCATTAATTCTTTATCGCGTTAACTTCCCATTTTCTTATAACATTTAAGTCTTTCTTCTTCATAAACTCCTTCCACTTGCTCCCTATTTTCTTTCTTTATTTATTTGTAATTTTCTTGACCTGACATTCTTTCTTTCCTTCTGTTTTTGTTTCTTTGTCGTTATTTTCCTTCAGAGTTTAATATTCTCATTTTATTTCATTAGCTTTATTTAATACAAGCGGGGATAACCAGCGATGCTCGGAAGATCTCTGAATAATAGTCTTTTATTGACAATTTATTGTTATTTTTCAGCCATCTGATGGAAAATAGTTTTTTTTCATTCAATCTTTAAAAAATAAACCTCATTGTTTTTTTAGATTGTTAGAAAATAACTAAATTTATGAAAATACCGCATGACCAATGCAACACTCGAGGCTGGGGGCTTCGTGGGAGGAGCATCCCTATATTTTTCATTCAAAAAGACATTTTATTTTTCGAATTAAATACTAAAATAAATACTTTATTAATGTTGTTCACAACAAGTTTATTAACATCTTTTTCAAATTATTATTAATAAAAAAGCAAATACATTTAAATTAAGTTATATTTGCGCATATTTAATTTAATCATTTTTCCAAGCAAAAAATATAGCTATACTTATTTCTTCGAAAAAAATAATTATTTACTATTTATTTTGGAAGGGAAATTAGAATGTTTAAATATATAATGATTACATTAGTGATTATTTTCTTTTTAAAGAAAGTGAAAGAAGCAGACATTTCTCTGTAAAGGAATTTAATTACAAAGAGAAGAAGTAAGATACATCGAGAATTTAGTTTTGAAAATTGATTATGTTTATATTTCAAGTTATATTTGTATTTCAAAAGAAAAATACCTTTAGTAAAATAAAAATTAGAAGATGCAATGTACTCCCCTCTTTCTCCGGCTACGGGTTAATTATTCAAATCTTTATAATTAAATTAATTATCTCATAAAAAAGATCTGACAATCTAAAACTTTTTTATGGCTTTAAATAACCTTTAAATTTGATAAGCCGTAGAAAAAACGAATCGCTCAGTCAATTTATTTCATTTATTTACTTCACCATCAATTGTATTCTTTCTCTCGCTTTCTCAGTCTCATTTAATCATTATTATTATGCTATTCATGTCTTTCATTTTGCTTTTCTAAATCTTACACCGTCCTGGGTATGACGATAAACTACATCCGACAAAAAAGACTCTGATCAGGATGTTTTGAGGAGCGTGGAATGACCCCTTACTTACTGATCTTCCCAGCTCCACCCTGATCCGGGTTCCCAGGCAGGCAAATAGTTAACTCTCCAAAAGGGTTCAAACCACGATGAACGTATAAAAAAAGGTTTTAATATCGACATGATTCTTTGGGAAAAAAATTACCAAAAATATATTAGCAGTAATACATTTTTGAATTCCAGCAATAAAAATCATGTCGGTATTAAATAACCCATTGATGTGTTGATATGCCGTAAAACAAACCAAAGCAAACCAAAGCAAACCAAACCTAAATATTATACTAAATTTTTAAACGCTCATTCCGTTTACATTGTGCTGAAGTGTTTTGTTTCTTCCTCCTCCCCCCTACTTTATTAGATCTCTTCTAATCTTTGTTAATTTTCATGGTTAATCGTCATATAATAAGGCGAAATATGGGCACCTCGAGGTGGTGTAATGGTAAACAAGCTTGTCTCGCTAGAACAATTATGGCTAGAACAATTACTGCTGAGTTCTATTCTCACTGGGTGCCCCCCCCCTTAATTTGTGTGCCACATCTAAGCTATGCTTGGAAAATCACTAATAAGGCGAAATACGATAAAGTAGAAAAAAAGACAAAAGTGGATTAACCCTTTGAATATTAAGTTCGAGATTGTGAGTTCGATCCCTGGGTCGGGTAGTGTTTATTTGCACTCAGTGGAAACAAGTGATTAATAACTGAGGAGTATATAAAATAAAAGAAGAACTAGATTTTATCCCTAGACATGAGCTATTGAACGAGAACAGATGTACAGATTAAATAAAGTGTTCAGTTCAGAATTCCCTATAGGTTAACCAGATATAGACCTGAGGAAGGCAGGAGGTAACATCAGCTAAAACATTTTGATGGTAACAATAGAAATGAGGACAATATACGAATATAATATGTTTTATTTTTTCGTCTTTTTTTGTTCTTTTTACTTTTTCTTTTTTTCTCTTTATTTTTTATTAGTGCTTTCAGTTTTGATTGACAGCTAAATTGTTCTTTTCTCTTTCAACGACTTTTATTGATCAGATCTCTTGACTTTTTATATCATTCATTCATTCATTCATTCATTCATTCATTCATTCTTTAATTCATTCATTCATTCATTCATTCATTCTTTAATTCATTCATTCATTCATTCTTTTATTCATTCATTCTTTCATTCATTCATTCACTCATTATTGTACCTATTTATTTACCATTATTTTTACTTTTTCATCATTTTTATCAACTCTTTATTCAACATTTTAAAAATTAAATTCCTTTTCTTTCTTTTTTCTTTCTTCTTGTGCTTCTTTCTTTTCTTACACCTTTCTTTCTTTATTTTGCAATCTTTTAACTGAGCCTTTTCTTCTTACTTTCGTCAATTTTTCTTGACCTAATTTTTCCTGTGCTTTGCCTTTTTTTTTTTTTAACCATTTCACTCCAAACAAGGCGATAATGTCACTAAGGCGTAGGGGTAAGGAGTTTATTTTAGTGAGGAGAAGGAAGGATAACAGACAATAAAGGAACAGGATTCAAAAAGACAGAAGATGACAATTAGCTTAAAATATTGTAGAGTGTAGGTAGTAGTGAAGTAAGAAATCGCGAGAAGTGAAAGAAATAAAAAATATTAGAATAAAACTGATGGTTGCATCTAGCGAGTCCATTTGTAAGAGAGAGAGAGAGAGAGAGAGAGAGAGAGAGAGAGTTGTAAATTTAGTAACACGCTTTCACCTACCGATACTCTTTCTTTCTTTATCTCACCCTTGTACGTGTTTCTCTATCATTTCTTTCTTTTTCTTCACCTCATTCTTTTGCGTTTTATTACCTTCTTTTATTTATTTCTTGTTTCCAACTGCCATAATTCACCCTTTCTTTATTCAGAATTTTACTCAGATAAAAAATTATTTTCAAACTTTCTTTCATTTTTTTTAACTTTATTTCGTTCTTTTTCCATTTCATCCTTCGAGGTGTTTCTCTATAATTCTTTCTTTTTCTTCAACTCATCTGCCTTTTGTTACTATCATTTCTTTCTTTCTTTCTTTCTTTTTTTCTTTCTTTCTTTCTTTCTTTCTTTATTTCTTTCTTTCTTTCTTTCTTCCTTTCTTCCTTCCTTTCTTTCTTTCTTTTTTTCTTTCTTTCTTTCTTTTTTTCTTTCTTTCTTTCTTTCTTTTTTCTTTCTTTCTTTCTTTCTTTCTTTTTTCTTTTTTTTCTTTCTTTCTTTCTTTCTTTCTTTATTTTTTTCTTTATTTATTTTTAACGTCATAATTCACCTTGCTTTTTTTTTATTCAGCATTTTACTGCTTAAATGATAGTCTTTCGTTCTTTCTTTTTTCCTTTCTTTCTCTTTTCTTTATACTTTTTTTCTTCATTACATCCTTCGACGTGTTTATTTCCATTTCTTTCTTTTTCTTCACCTCATCCTTCTGCGTTCTTTACTATCATTTCTTATTTCTTTTTTCTCAACGTCATAATTCATACTGCCTTTATTTATTCAGCATTTTACTACGGTAAACATTTTTTTCTTTCTCATTTTCATTATTTCTTTCTTTCTTTCTTTCTTTTTTTTTAGTATTTTCTTCTTCATTTGATTCTGTCATTTCTTTTTATTCACCTCATCTGGGTTTTGTTACTCGCAGTCATTTCTTTCTTTCTTTATTCTGTACGTCATAATTCACTCTGCCCTTTTTATTCAGTATTTTACTACGATAAACATGCATTTCATTTTTTTGGTTTTTCTTTCTTTCTTTCTTTCTCAAATTCTTCATTAGGCCTGCACTTTTACCCTAATTTATCGTGTGACTATTACCATTTCCTATCTTTCTCTCCTAATATTGTTACTGAGCCTATATTCTGTCTTTATTATATTACTAAGATACACTTTTTTCTCTCCTATCTCCACTTTTACCATTACTTCTTGTTTAGCCTCTTTATTTTCCTTCTCCGTTTTTTCTTACCACCCTCTACTTTCTGCCTCTCCTTTTCAGCTAAAGCTAATAAGACGAAAGGGAAATGAAGTCGATGTCAGCCTCTGATGTTGAAACCTTCTGTTATCGACAAGGAACAATCAGCAAAGGGGATGGATATCGAATCAAAACTTTACAATCAACCTTCTGGCGAACTTTTCTGTGGTTTGTGTTTCAGCTGTGTTGAAAGAGGCCGACGGGTCGTTACCGCAACGAAAAATGTTGAAAACAACAAAGGGGAAAATCCACCGACAAAAGTGATTAAAGCCTCGAGAAATTTCCCTATCCAACGCATGCGCGTAGGATTATGAGATCTTAGCTTCTTATTGATTTTATTGCCTGCGTTTTTGCGCGTTGTGGATGCGAAGCCGCCTGATGGAGTCCGCATATTTACGAGAAGGATATGGCGATATAAATATCAATGCATGCAGGCATATATATATATATATATATATATATATATATATATATATATATATATATATATATATAAAAATAAATAATGTTTGCTTTCATGTCGGTAAATATGATTGTGTTTTCTGCTACCCTAACAATATATTTGCGTAAAATTTCATAAATAATATATTTATACATATAGGATCAGTACAATTCCCAGTCACTTTGTATTTATATATTAATTTCAAAAGTACCAACGTGTATGCTAACATATATATATATATATATATATATATATATATATATATATATATATATATATATATATATATTTATATATATATATATATATATATATATATATATATATATATATATATATATATATATATATATATATATATATATATATATATATATATATATATATATATATATATGTGTGTGTGTGTGTGTGTGTGTGTGTATGTATATTCGAGGATCTTATTAGAGATAAATTTGCGGTCTCCGGCAAAGAGAGTTTATGTCAGGACAGAGGTAACTACTGTTTAGCCCGGTATGCCTTAAATGACTTGGCCACGGTGAACAGTCCGTGAAGCAAGGCCAAATTTTGTTCTGTTCATGCCAAAAGTTTCCAGTTTGAGATTATATTTTCCATTACAGTTTCGTGTCCAAATGTAAAGAAATATACTTTTATGATCTGTTCCATTATTCTGACGAGAACATTCTGACATATATATATATATATATATTAATTGATTTAAAATATGTTTTTTTCGCTACACAGTTCTAACTATTTTCCAAAATGGAAGCCAAAAGCTCCGAATTTAATTTTGTAATTAAATTAAAGACATTAGTTCCATTTCATCCTCAAGCGAATTTTGGAGTAACTTTTAAAATTACTGGGTTTTAAAGACACAGCAAAAATCATAATTCACGTTTCCAAGGTTACAGGGAAATCCACTTTCACTAGATTAGGGGTGTCTGCGTGTTCATTATGTCAGCATTTTGATGTATCAGTTAATACCTACATAATGAACACGGCAGACACCTCTTGTCTAAATGAAAAGTGGATTTATATATATATATATATATATATATATATATATATATATATATATATATATTTTTTTAAGAGGATAGAATCCCGATAGAACTCAATGCCCAGGACAAAGTAAGAATATAATATAAAAAGCTCAAACACTAATATTGCATGATTATAATTCATTACATTGGAATAGTAGTCTTTTAGATGTTTATATTATATATATATATATATATATATATATATATATATATATATGTATGAAAATATATATGTATGTATGAGAAATATATATATATATATATATATATATATATATATATATATATATATATA
Organism: Acanthosepion pharaonis; assembly: GCA_903632075.3. Lineage (NCBI taxonomy): Eukaryota > Metazoa > Mollusca > Cephalopoda > Sepiida > Sepiidae > Acanthosepion > Acanthosepion pharaonis. The sequence continues at coordinate 472,782 of CAHIKZ030001771.1, read as the reverse complement.
TATATTATACATATTACATTGAATAGTAGTCTTTGAGCCGTTTATATTATATATATATATATATATATATATATATATATATATATATATATATATATATATGTATATATATATGAGAAATATAGTCTTAAGGTGTGCTATTTATGGGATAACGTGCCCAATATCAGAGATAGTGCGTTTTTTAAATTTTTTGATGAACATTGAAGTCAACACTTAGAGGCGACATGCTAGATGCAATCGTTAGGCCTAACGATTGCAATTAGTCTGAAACAGACTGTCGCCTCTAAGTCCTGACTTCAATGTTCACTTTATATATATATATATATATATATATATATATATATATATATATATATATATATATATAATTTGCTGTACTTAGTGGAAAGTGCTCGATATTTGTGATAAAGCTAACATATTCATTTGCATGGATAGTAGTTTGTAACCCCGGATTTTACGCTTTTGCGATATGACAAACTCGTTTATTTTTTCAAAACTGGTTTTTGTGACGTTTTTGTTGATATATTAATAATAATTTTTGTGTTATTTGCTATGATAACGTTAAAGTTAGCCTTAATGATGATGGGAAAATATCCCAGTTATTCTTAACTTTTAACATAATCACAATCGTCATTAAAACACATGCAATTATCGTTGCTTAAATACAAACATTATCATGATTATGTGCAGAGACTGAACCCGACTTAACCAACGTGATGGTAGTGGACCCAGATCAATGAGTGTGGGCACGCGTCTCTATGTATGTGCGTATGTGTGATCGAATGTGAACATGTCTGACGGCGCATTTTTTTTTGGCTAGGATCTGTTGTAGATATATTAGTATTTTCATCTTGGTTAAATATGCATTTGATTACGATATAGGGCTTAATATGTTTGGGATTAGTTGAAGCAGTATCATGTTCTACTTTCTTGGTATTGAGACTTTTTTTTTTGAGACTGTTTCTCTAACAGGGACATTGGTAAATAAGTTTTCATCATCAAGTGAAGCTATGATTTCATTGTTGGGTTTTTCACTTTTTACGATTAGGATTACTTCTAATGTTGACTTAACACTATATTTACAAGGAAGGTAGGGAGTAATATGTTGATTAATGTATTTTATTAGCTGATATACAGGAGTTGGAATTTGCGATATGATAGCACGGAGAGGATAGTTAGGTTTATGTGTTTTTATAGTGCCGTATATGTAACCAGGTCTATAATCACCAACAATTTTAGGGAGTTTTAAAGAGTTCTGTTCGGCATTATTAACGTTAAGGAGTTTATTAAAAAAAATGATCTTAGTTGGTTGGTCGGGGTCTTGTTGAGTTTTTATATTTGATGATGTCTTATGTAATCCGAAAGCTTAGAATTAACAATAAAAAAAATGTTTCAACATGGTGATTTTCTATCGTGTTTCAGTGATAATACTAAAAATCTTAGTCTATATTATTTAACGAACCATTTATTAGTATATATATATATATATATATATATATATATATATATATATATATATATATATAAATAAATACAATAAATAGACAGAAAATAAAAATATTATTTAACGAAAAATGCATTAATATATATATATGTGTGTGTGTGTCTGTGTGTGTCTGTGTGTGTGTGTGTGTGTATGTGCGTGTGTGTATATTTTAATGCATGTTTCGTTAAATAATATAGAGAAGTTTTGTCTATTTCTTTTAATATATATATATATATATATATATATATATATATATATGTGTGTGTGTGTGTGTATATGTGTGTGTATATATATATAGTTGCATAATACATTTTTAGTACATCGAGGGTGGGCTTCAGTGATGCACAGTCCTCATTGCCGTTTTCGTGTTTTGCATCATATTGGCTCAAACAGCAACCCCGGCCTGACTCCGGGCGATTCAAGCGCCCTCTTTGAAAGCGACATGTATGCACATCGACATTGCAAAAAAAAATCGTCTTGGTTAGGAGTACAACCATTCTTATAACATTGTGAATATAAAAGAAAATCTGTGCTTCTAATAGGATTCAGGGTTTCCAGCAAGGAACCTGCTTCTGTAGCCGAAACGTATATTTAAAGATTTGGCTTCCTTTTAACCTGAAGGTTGCCTTCCAGCATGAAATAGGCTGTTGACATTGGTTTTGACCTCATTGTTCACTCTTAATTAGGATTTACATACGCTCTATTGCTTATATTGAACACTTTTACTCATAAATATGCCATATCTTAAAACTATATCTTTATAATGTACGTGTGTGTGTGTATGTGCCTGTGAGTCGGTTTGTGTGTAAAAAGTCTTACAAATTAATATACCTACGAAAATTATATAAATGAACGCAATCTCTTTTTAGCATAAAAAATAATTAAAACATTTGGATAATTTAATAGAAGACATTAAGATATTTCCTGTTTGAAATTATTTTCTCTTCATATTTCTGTTCCGAAGTTGATGCTTTTTGAAGCTAGTGTCATCAGCTGTTATAGTTTTTGCCACATTTGAGTCGAACTGCTGCAGCCCCAAAGATCCAGTAGAAAACATATCAAATGTATGGCACGAAAATTTGCCACACGTTTAACTTCAAAACAATTTGTTAAAATAAATTATGTTCATCACAGAGAACACTCCTTCAACCTGCACAGAACTTGCAGCAATGGTATTAATTATAATTTTAGGTATTATATATCGGCTATTAATATATGAGATTATTTTCGGATAATCCAGCAATCGGTTTGCTAAGCTTTTACTATTTTAATTATCGGTTCGTGCCAACCGTTGCGAAACGGTATGCTGATTCCACTGGTGACACCCATATATCTTGTGGTCAAATGTAACAGAATTTTCACCACATATGCGTTAAGATAAAAGAGCTTATAATTTTAAGGATATTATATTGGTACTTTCTGGTCGTAAGAGATTGGTAATATGCATCGATTGGGAATGCATGAGAATTTGGTTTGAGATCAATTTCTGCCAGCCACTGAGAGCTAAGAGTTTGATCTGAATCAAGATCCCAAACCCTGATATCGCATTTATCATGTAAAGTTTTTTTTTTTATCCATTTCTCCCTAGTGTTTTTAAGACCGATTTGATTTGGTATATTATTATTATTATTATTATTATTATTGGTTACCTCGTGAATTAAGAATAAAGCCCCTCAGCGCTATAACTGTGAATACATGTATGAGCTTATGAGAAATGCTTTCCCCTAGTAAATTGCCATATTTTCTTATGGTTTATACGATAAAGACATATGTCATAAATAATTTAGTATCTATTAGAAAATTCGACGTTGAAATTGTACGACGGTAGATCACAAAAGAGACTGGGACGCGAATGAAATGATAAACACTTCTTCAGATCTTCAAACATCTTGCTAAAATGCTTTTTGGACCAATTCCAAAATCTTAATTAAAACAAAGATACGTGTTTTTGTGTGTAACTGTAACTTTGAAGATGAAACAGGGACGATGGACATTTTATCAATATGACAACATTAATGCAGAGCGAAAAGTTTGGTTTTGGGGTTAATTTTTTATTAAGTTACAAGCAACAAAATTGAACATTAATCAATGAAAGCAAGAAAAATATAAAAATGGAAGGAAGGGCGTCAATTATAACTAGTTGGGCTCATAGGATTGCAACGGGTGTTGACAACAAGATTATCCATTATCGAATTCCTCTTCTATTTTCTCAGTCTTTGTCTGCATCCTCAAATTCTATTCATTATTGCTTCCTATATCTGTTGTTTGTGCAAACGTTGTTTAATTTCATATTTGAAAAATTATACGTAAAGCACAATATTTTCTACAATATCATCTTTTTCCCTATGGTTTATCCAACCTCCCCGTAAAAAAATATAATGTAATCGTAATCTTCAATTTACTCTATATACAAACTACTGTCCTCATCTTTGATGTTATAATCTCAACGTTCCGGTCGTTGTGCCCGATTTCATCAGGTGTACGTCGATCCTAATAACCTACAATGAATTCTGAACTGAAAGAAGGAGTCACGGTGGAGTAATGGATATCGTCGCGGATTGAGAAATAGGAAAGCCGAGTTCGAATTCCAGTCAAATCAATTACATTCACTTACGTGTATACCCTTGGGAAATGTATGAATCCTCTTCTTGCTATGGGCAAGAATCAGTAGAGATCGACTATTTGGATGGCAATTGGTTTACCGCAGAAAGAAATGGTAACCTACTGCGGGGTAAAATCTGACTCAACACTCATGTATCGAAAGCTACATGATCGCCTAAGCGTTTATCACGCATGGCAAGTCTAAGGATACCTCGTCAAGTTATTATTAGTACTGCTCAGTCTACGGGTTGAACTCATAATTAATACGTCACGAAGCAACACTGTCCCTTGTCTGTTGTTCACTGTTGAGAAATTGTTACATTAAACTAGACCTGTCTGCTGATGAGGGCTGTTTCCGCTGCTGCTGCTTCTTGACATGTTCGATTGCAACTTTCCTCAGTTGATGCTGCTGCTATTGGGGATTTGCTGTCAGATCTCTTTCTTTCTTTATTAGCGGCTCCCATATTGTTTTTATTTCTATACTGTCTTCTAATGATGTCCTCTTAGCATGGTATATGCGTTAATTCTTTAAATCTTCTAACTCTAAAGATTTCTATTTTGGTATTTTTGCTTCATTCCACAAGGGCTTATTATTACACTCAAAACATGATCAGTTATGCCTCATTTCATTGTTTCACGTCTCTCGAAGACTTTTCGACGTTCCTCCTACCTCTTCAGTACCTTATAATTTCTCTGAAATTTTGAAAGTAGTTCTGTACAACAATTATTTTTTATCCCACAATTACGAAGGACATTATTTTCAACCCAACCTTTAACATACACGTAGAAACAATCATAGAGAATATGTTTTTCAATTTATTAATAAGCACTTCCCAAGAGCGTCCGGGCTGTATGGGTTATTTAAACGCAATACGATCAAATCATCTGAGAAGATTAAAGTTATTGGTGGAAAACAATTTTCTGTTGCTCTTTGTAGTGCAGTAAAATCTTCGTACTATTTCGACTCGATTTGGAAACCGGTAATTAGGAATGCACTAATTACTGCGGTTTATGCTTTCCGTAGAAATTTAATCAACACAAGTCCATTTAAACGCCTGCAGCAACAGAAGTATAAAATCATTGATGCCAGACAAGGGAGAATGAATCAAATTTCGTTCTGACACATAGTCGAAAATCTAGCAATAATTACAGCAATTATACTAAAACTTCTAAAATTTAAAAAAAAATCTCTCTTCATTTGACGACTAGCCAAATTAAAAATAGTCATCTCGCTAAATTAAAAAATAGAAAAGCCTAACATAAACTAAAAGTATTACTAAGTTATCCCCAGAAGGCGATCATTTCAATAGGTCGTACCAGATTTTCTGTTTTTCTACTAACCTAATACAACTGGATAAAAGTGAAGAATATGATGATAAAAAAAAAATTCGTTGGAAGCAACAAATAATAAAGCGATAAATATATTTCATAATGGAAATAATTTATCTCCTAACTTTGATAATACCGTGAAGATATCAGCTGATACATTGTGCTAGAACGAACTTAAAATAAACATAAAACCATCTTAAATTCATTTTCACTTTCAGGTATGCAGAAACTGCTGTGGCGTCCTCACTCTAATGAGCCTATGGTGGACTCTTCCACTTACTATAAAGTTACTAGGAAAAGTAAGCCTTGGGGGAACAGTGATAAAGACTGAACGCTGGTCAACCGACACACACTCCCAAGTCGTGTATCACTCTTCTGTTGTATTTTATGTTCAATACATTATTTATCTGCAGCCTCTTGTTTTGCTATACTTTACTATTTACTTGGTATCAACAGAAACAGATGTTGGCTTCAAAATTCTACTACAACGAACACAACAATCAAGATGACTGGAATAAACAAACAATTTCATCTTAGTCTCATTAAAATCAATACGAAATTCATATCATCTGAAATGTTAGAATACCAAGAACTCGATCCGGAGTCCTACAAGTCATTAGGGTCTTAGGGGTACCACATGTACTGCAGACGCAGCAGCGGTTGTGTGCAAGCTAGCCTGATGGCGCCCAACACTCTCCTGGATACTGTTCATTTCTTCAGCTAGACAGGTTACTAACCAAGGTTATAAGGCAAAGTCTCTTCTCCTGGTTATAAGGCAAAGTCTCTTCTCCTGGTGTTGGTACGTAGAAGAAATGTGTTCATACCTATGCCAATGGTATTTGGAAACGAAATGAACTTAACTGTTATTCAAACACGGTTCTCCGATTTCTCATTCCGAGCCGCTATCCACTACACCAAAAATAATTACAGGTAAAGACAATAGTAAATTGTCTGCATTAATAAACATTATTCGTCACAAGGAAGCAGGGTGTTGATATTAACTTTAATGCATAGAGAAATATTTCAGCTGTATATGAAGAAAAAAAGCTTAACCAATCATCATCTCGTTTTTTTTTCAAATCTAATCTGTTTATTGATTAATAAGCAACAAAGTGTAGCAAAATTCCAAACGAATCCTATTTCCCGCCAAGCTCTTTGGAGCCCATTTCTCTACACAAAAATCTATAAATTTAACCGCATACCTCAATTCAAACAGTCAGCCACGGAATCACTACGAGATGCTACCAAATTCCACGCTTGACAATTCACTGACTCACACACCACATTGAAATCTCAACAAACTCAACAAACTTTCTTCAACCATTGTCTGCGTGTTAACCAACATCTACAGTTGACTTGGAAAGTGAAACAATTTTATTACTAAATGTAATTGTATATTTCACCAACTTAGCCTAACAGTTAAAAACAAGAAAAACTTGATAACATTTATTGTTGGAAATTACACACGTACACATAAATGAACGAACACATATGATTTCTTTCCTTGCAGGAACCAAACAATTTCAAATTTCTTAACAATCAAAAAGTACCAACATTTCTTAATAACATTCCTGCACAAACATTCCTTGTGACATTGTCTTAATTATCACAACAGCAAACATTGTAGTTGTCGTTACATGTATATTATATTGTTGAAATAAATATTTCTTTAATGTTAAATCTTTAGCAACAGTATTTGGTAGTTTCTTGCCATGCATTTTGTTCTTAAATTGTTTGTATAACCAATATTTTGTGGGATACGGAAGCTATAAGCACGCATAACCTTCATCTTACTTAATTTTGCCTTCTGATATATTTCACTTCGTGTACATCCCGCAACAAAGAAACCCGTGTATAAATTAAAGATGAAATTCCATCCCACTGAATACAAATTAGTGATCTGTATAGAGAATGAATATGTACATATCCGTGTAGAAATAGGTATGAAGATATTTGTGTCTGAAACAAAGTTTGTGATCCTCGTCTATTAAATAAAGGTGAAGATATCACAGTAGAACATGTATATGAAGATATTTGTGTTTGAAATAAACTTGAAGTTAGTCGAGTATAACATATACTTAAAGGTAGTGGTGTCTAAATTAAAGTGGGGACACACGTATATAAAATTAAAAAAAATTAAAATTCTCGTATATGAAATATACATAAAAATTCACTTATATAATGTAAAGATTGGTATTTGTTTCTAAAATAACGATAACTGTATGGAATGAGAAAATAATATAGTTTTATTTATTAATCAGTTCACCCCATGCAAGGCGATGAAGTCACTAGAACGTAGTGTGTTACAGGGGGTGAAAGAGAAGGAGAAGCTTTTTGTGTGGAGAAATGAGGATAAGAGAATTTCACTTGAAAGAAGTGCGAGAATATAAATTATTAGAATAGAACAGATTGTTGCATCCAGCGTGTTCAACATTTAAGCGGATGGTGGGGGGGTCTTAATTTCCAATCTAGTAGGGAGATTAAATTCATGCAATCGATGCACTAACGGGCAAAGCCTCTCAAAACAGTTGCTATAAAAATATTTGTAGAAAAGGCAGAAGGAAGCCATCGGTGAGACACTGCCTGCAGTCGGGATGTCACATCAGGATCGATTAAATTACAGATGCTTTTTTGAATTTCGAGATATACAGTAGGTGAACAAGACGAAATATGACAGCAAAATTCAATGCACAGGTGAAAGTTTGTCTTGTAACATTTCCCTTGTATTAAATAAAGATGAAAATCCCCGTGTGCAAAAATACTTCTGATGATAGTTTATATAAAACAAACATGGCAATAGCAGCGATTTTAATGAACAAAAACCTACTTATGCATAAAATAAAATTAATACAACCGTGTATAAAATAATCCTGAATATTGAGGTCTATGAAATAAATGTCAAAATAAAGATTTATATCAATATAAGAGAAAATGATATATAGATTTGTATATACTAAATATCTATATCTTTGTCACAACTATTTCTAAAGCAATAATAGACTTAATTAACACAGAAGAAAATTATAATTAGGTAAAACTTGAAGGAGGAATTTATCACTTGTATTGAAACAAAGAATACATAGTTGAAAACTTGAGGAATTGGAATAAAAGATTTTGAAAATAGGTTTGTTTTACAAAGCAACGCACTTCGTGCATTAGCTGGTCACTGTAACGAGTTTGTCTATAATTTCGATGTAAAAGAATGCTATTTTAAATAAAGGACAAAACAATTCATTAAGACTAAATCGTATCGGTAGGATTTAATGGCTAGTGAATCTGCAGTACATTCAGGTCTATATTCTTACATTTCACATTTTTTGGCAGGTCTTCTATTATCACTATGTGAAATATGTAATAACAACTAGTGATAAAATAACAACAAACAGAAAAAGAAAGATTGTATGGAAAGTGATTTAATCTCTACATCCTCAACAAAATATTTGCGTCGAGGTTCATGCAACATTACACTTTTCTTGGTAGATCTTCTATTTCACCCCAAGCAAGGCGGGAGTGCCAGTAGCACGCAAGGAGTTACAGAGAGTGAGAGCAAGAGTAAAGAGGGGTGTTTGAGGAAAAGACAAAGAGAAGGACGGGTATCAGGATCAAGGCATCAGTTGTCGAAATTACATTTGACTATTTGAAGATTATAGCCATCAGGAAGGGAAATCCACTGTCGGGAAGTGCGAGGGAAGAAGCTGTTGAAATAGGAGAGACGGTTTCGACAGTGAAAGAATGGGACGGAGATGTCAACCTAATAGCTCGCATAAATTCATGCAGTCTGGGAATCACAGAAAGCAACTCGTCGGTTTATAGCTATCAGGGAGGCAATTGGGAGGAAGGGAGATCCACTGTCGGGAAGTGCGAGAGAAGAAGCTGTTGGAGTAGAAGAAGCGGATAAATTTAACTGTTTCAACAGTGAAAGGGTGGGACCAAGATGCCAAACTATTAACACGCCTAAATTCATGCCTTTTAGGTTCCGGTGAAAGTGCCTCGTCAGATCAGTTGCCATGAAAATATATGGAGAAAAGACAAAGAGAAGAGACACCTCGTCTCTGAGAAAGTGACTATAGACGAGATGCTAGATCAGGACCTATTTCATTGCATACCCGTCTCTGGATTTTGTCTAGTTTAAAATTTCAAGGGCACTCTCCTTTGGACGTATTTGTAGCTATATGGGCAAAAGTGTCAAGAAGTCATAAATGGCGAATCGAGTAGCACGAATATTTTTTTCCCATTTCGACATTAAATATTCGTGTATGAAATAATTATGAATATACGTGTGTTTAAAATACAGTTAAATCTACCATATAAAATTAACATAAACAAAGCCGTTTGTAAAATAGAGATAAAATTCCTTGACACCTTTCGTTTTGCCTGGTTGGTGTTCGCGTTGAGTGTTTCAGTTAATGGAAGAAATTACTGGATAAAGTTGACAATTATTTGCCAAAGAAAAGTAAGATTGCACCTGCCACAACCCATTCAAAGGGACCTCACCGCCCGCTCTGTTCCCAATAGCTGGCTTCAAGGGCCTTTGATATTCGATACGATCATCGTCATCGTCGTCATTAAAGAGAGATTTTCTCTGATAGGTGTCGGGATACATTCAATGGATTGACTGCGAGAGGAAGCGAAAAAAAGAAAAGAAAGAAAGAAAAATATCAACGTAGCAGGAAAAGAAAAAGGAGAAATTTGTAACTAAAGAAAACTCGTTAACCTCGGTGGCCCTGGGGAAACGATTTTTTTCCTCCGATAAGACTTCTAATTTAACATTTCCCTGACATGGGTGGTAGAGTAAAAGAAGACTAAGGACGCAGATAATTTAGAAAATATTTGTTGAGTCAAACTGTAGTTTACGTATTTTCGGGGGATTGTCAGGTAATATGTTTTCTTTTTTAATTTTGCGAAAGGAATTTCAGTAAATTAGAAAAATGCACAGGAAAATGATATAAGAAAAGAAAAATGAATAATATATATATATATATATATATATATATATATATATATATGTGTGTGTGTGTGTGTGTGTGTATATGTGTGTGTGTGTATTGTGACCAAGTAAATAGTTAAAGAAATAACAAAACAAGTGTTGCAGATATATCATATATATTAACGGTAAGTACAACAGAAGAGAAATTACATGACTAGTGAGTGTGTGTCGTTTGACACAGCGTTCAAACAATTCTACTGTTCTCGCCTACTAATCTTAGGCGGAAGAGTCCAACATAGACTCGTTAGAGGAAAGACACCACATGAGCCACAAGGGACATTTTACAAAATTTTGTTTTGTATTTCTACCCTTCTTACATTTTTTTGTCTGGTGGGATAGAGGAATTACAAAAATGTCCATACCGTCCATTGTTCCAAGTGCTTTCAGCCACATCCTTAGCCAATTTCAAGAGATTTTCTGTTGGTGTTAGTTTCTTTCCCTGTTTTCACTGTTTGACATGCATTATTTGTGAGATCTTGAATAATAGAAGGAACGTCTATTTAGATCATTCGCGTGTTGGAAATTTCCAGAATTCGAGAAAGCATGTTTCTGTTTTTGTTTTTTTTTTTTTTTTAATTTCATCACGCCGGTGGCATTGTTAAACAGGGTGAGGTTGTTAGTTGGTTTGAGGCATTTGTTACACAGGGCATCTCTCATAGCGAGACGTTTTCGATAATTTTATTTTACATCGATTTTTTTTTTATTTTCGACCATAATCTTTCTTAAGGGTTCATGTAGATTGTGGGTTGATAGATGTCTTTTTTTTTTTGTTCTTTTCTCTGATAAGTGAAGCACGAGGCGTCTACTCAAACAAATCATAATACTATATATATATGCAGCATAAAACAGCATAAAATATATATATATATACCTTTATTTTAATAAAAGTTCAAATTGTTTAGCAGTATGCATTTATCAGTTCTATTAGGGGACCTTAGTCATTGGAAGAGTAGAAACATATAGCAATGCTTCGAATTTTCTAAAAAAACACGAAACCTTACTGACAATGTCCATGTTTCTGTTACGGTTTTTTGGGTACACATGGGTGTAACTAGTGAGCGAGTCAGAATGACTTATTTCCCTTTATAGTCGACCAATGGGAGGTTGACCAATCAGAAGCCGCCCAACACTGTATTCATCGTGTATAAAGGCGGCCATCTTGTTTCGTCTACCAGAAGGACAAAAAGGCGACCAGGAGAAGGATGAACTACACTCTGCTGTGATATCCACTACGAACCTTCACTACGCTTTCCTACTGTCTCCGAAATATTCACTGCCAACCTTTGGATGCGATACTCGAGGATCGACCGTCATGAAAATGTCGAACAGTTTCGACATTATCACCTCTCGAGCTTGCTTGTTAACCAGTACCGGCCTGAATGTAATAAAAATTTGTAGGACTAATAAAAAATCCATTCTCAAATTCTTTTTCTTTACAGTTGGATAGGAAACTCCGCAGATATAATAAACTTCGGTAAACAAAGGGGGTAGTAACAAAGTTATTGGAGGTGATTCAAACGTATGCCTTTTTTAGAAAGTGCCTGAAAAGAATACGACGGATTGATTCAATCCTTACTGGATATTTGTGTAGACATTTAATTCCTGGATTTGTCCCTAATCTCACTGTTTGAACATAAATGTGCCTGATTTGGGGTCTGCAACAATGATTTTTTAGCTACCCTAAAACTGTGCTCCTAAAACAGGATTAACCGGCCATTACATATATATATATATATATATATATATATATATATATATATTTAGCATTGCATGAAAAAACAATGCCAACCTGATTTATATCTGCCCTAACTCCAATCATCCACCATCTGTCATCCAACATATTCCATCATCTGTTGAACGTCGTATTAACCAGCACTCCTATGACAAATAGTTATTCAAGAAACATAAAACAGTTTATGATAAAGTTCTTAGGGAAAGTGGGTTCAGATCTTCTGAAATTAAGTACGTAGAAGATTACGGTTGTTCCAGAAAGAAAATTAGAAACAGGAAGATCATATTTTACACACCTCCATTCAATCAATTAGTTCGTACTAATTTGGGACATAAGTTTCTTTATTTCTTTTATGAACATTTTCGTATATGTAATTCATTAATTAAAATGTGTAGTCGGAATACACTTAGCTATAGTTGTACTAATAATCTAGAGAAAATAAATTAATTACATATCAATAAAACACTGAAATTCTACAACAATAATAACTGTAATTCTAGTACTGATTCTGATTTGTCTCGTATAACTAACCTATGTAATTGTAGAAATCCTGTCCAATATCTTTTATCTAACAAGTTCTTAACGAAATCCCTTGTATATGTGTTCCATTTCATGAATTGAAAATTTCAGGATTGATAAAATATATATTGGGAGCACAATGAATACTTAAAAAAAAACTTTGTATAATCATCTCTTATCCTTTACTTAGGCTGACAAACGAAATTGACTTTACTTTCTAATCATTTTTAGAAAGTGAAAGAGGAAAACAAAACACCTAAAGTTAAATAGAAAATTCTTAAACAAGCCAGAGTCTGTAGATCCGTGACTGGATTGTGTTTCCTAAGTCTACTGGAGAATATTGAAATAATTAAACGCTTGAATAGCGATCATTTATTAAAACAGATATATGAAACTACGGTGAATTGTTGTGTGTATATTGTAAAATAACATTTCCAATCTTGCTAACATTTATAACTTTGTGACGTCGTCCCCCGGTCGCAGCGTCGACTGTGTCGTTCGATCCCGGTCGCGGCGCCAATTGTGACGTCACGTGCTCCCCAGGCTCTGATATCCTGGTCACGGACAGCACCAACTGTGACGTCTTCGCCGCGGCGTCAGCTGTTCGCTCCTCGCTGCTCCAAATGTGACGTTCTAACCCTTTGGGTAGGAATCTTTAGATTGATACCAGCCTCGCCGTTCCCAACCCGCTTCCAACGCCTGGTTACCAGGGTAACTGCACTGATCTCCATTCTGCCTACCCACGTTGTGAATTGATCTTAGACAGACGAGATCAAACAGGGTTTGGGGCCGTAATGCAAGTTGAGTCTAACGGGGTGATAACACACAATTATGTATAAAAAGAAAATAAAATAAAAACTCACAAGGTCCAACGTATCAAAGAAAAAAAGATAACAAACTTTTTATGTCTAATTGCTCGGCAGTACATAGGAGTATGTCTACTTCCCCGACCCATTCTGTGGATAGTGGCACGACGCTTTTACTAGGCAACTTTAAGGCTTCAAGTTGTCTGCTCTCTAAGAAATTTGTGTTTCGGTGTGTCTTTGGACGAAAGTCGAAAAAAAAAATTTCTGTGGTCTGATTCTAAGTCGCTCTTCAAACTATTTGTTCTTGGTTGAAGAAGAGTCCAGAAGTGTGCGTGAATCTTGGTCAGCTATCTTGACGCGGTTTCAACACTGGGCGCTCATCTCTGCTTGTCGTCCAAGGTTCAAAACTTCTCTTTTTCTCGTCCGCGGCTGAACTCAAACTGATTTCTGTCTGGTGGGGCTTCGTTTTTATTGACGCCGTCAAAACTGGGGTGCGTCTGTCGGCAAACAGAGGGGTCTTCGATAATTCTAAATACGTATCCACCTTCTTATTTCTGGTTAGGAATTTTTCATTCTTTTCCATATTCGGTAACTCACTCTCACTCCCACTCCCTTACTGTGCCTCTGAGGGGCGTGTATCCGCTTCCCCCCTTCTTCGTATCAGCTCCTTACACTTACACTTCTGACAGGGGCGTCGACCGATTCTCCTCGTGCGTCACGTGACCGCTCTCGGCCAATGAGGTCCTGGTCGGGTATCTTTCCTCCTCCTTCGTGTGTCATGTGATCTTCGGTATTTAGTCAATGACGTCTTTAATCGGGCGTGGACAATCCGTGGCTTTGTTTTGGGAAAGAGATACCTTGCTTAAAAACAAAAAATTAATTCAAATCGCCCTTATCATGAGCGACTGAGATGACACTCTTGGCTTTTTAACACGTGGTATTTGTCAAGCAGTTTATCGCTAATTGGATATGATCTAAGAAAAGGAATTTCTCAGACTCATTGGCGTTTCTGAAACGGAATAAAAATATTTCAATTTTCCTCCGCTCGAAGGTCTGATAATAAAAAAATCTTTATTATCTCAAAAATAATTTTGCAGTGACCACTTTGTGTGGACTTTTTCTAATTCTGGAGACTGCCTATGTTTTCGTATTAATGGTTTGTCTTCATATCCTTAGATACACTTCCCCACCCACTTCGACCTTTACTATCATTCCAATGATACACTTCCTTGGTACTTATCAATATTTTCATTGTCCCTAAACTTCGTTTCTTCTTTTCCTCTGGGTGACAACCAATTGATAACAACTTCCATTTTTGTAATGGATTCCGCATTTTCAATCGGTCAAATGCTTGACCCGGATATTTTTTTGACACCTGTTATCTGTCAGCCGTGCGTGTGTGTGCTCGCCTATGACCTGTTTTCGTATTATTTTTTTTTCTTTCTTCTTCGTTTTCTCTTTCTTTCTTCCAGATCGCTTGAATGTAAAGAAAAATTATTCTTAAAACCAAAATATTTTTTCGGCCTTAAATAATTATTAAATGGTTGATAAACCGTAAAAAACAAATCATATATCTATGACTATTTCTCTCAGCTTGTCAGGTATGCATGGTGCCACACTTCAAAATCCCTTCTTCTATGTTATATTATATTTATTAGGTTAGTATTCCAAAATTACTGGTAGTAAGGTAAGCTGTAAATTGGCTTATAATTATTTTACTTGTGTTGTTTGATAATATGTTTTTTTTAATTTTAAAATAAATATATAAAGGTCATATAAATGTTTAAAATGTATTTTGTATTGTAATTTAAAATGTAAGTTTATTATAGTTACGTAGTAGTTTTGTTTTTATATGGTTTTTCTTCTTAGAGGGCCATTTATTTACGTATTATGTTTAGTTTTGTTTGAACATGTTTTCCTTCACAATATCATTTAATTTGAATAGCTACATTATATCTGAAATATGTTTCCTATCTTGACGCGTTATCATTCCGTTCAATTTTGCATTTTCCATCTTAACGTGTCTTCATTGGCTAAAACTGGATCAAGAAATCTCATATCTTATTTTATTTCTCTTTCTTTTTCTCTTGTATCGGTAAAATTTATATATACACCTCGCCTTCTTTTACATTCTTTTCTTACACTTCTCTTGGTAGTAGGGTTGAGTTCTTATGCTTTCTTTCCTCTTTTTCTTGATTTCTTATTTTCTTTCCGTTTTTACTTTAATTTGCTTCATTCGTTATTTTTTCCTTTTATGGAATTAATTCATTTGTATATTAGTTTCTTTGCATTCTATGGAATATTTGCAAAAAATGTAAAATGAAGTGATGTTTCATAAGTTGTATTTTTAAATAAAATCGATTATTACCACCATCGTTATGCAATTACACACACACACACACACACACATATATGTGTGTGTGTATGTGTGTGTGTGTGTGTGTGTGTGTGTGTTTAATTGTTTTTTAATTGAAAAAATTACTTACCCTAAATTAATTTATCCGTATTCGAATTATTATTATTCTCACGACTACGCAAATTTGTGGTTCATGTCTACTCTTTAAGGGACTTTTATATATAAATGCATTTTTGCATTTTCTTTATTAGTGCCGACTGTCATTTATGTTTCCATCAGTCCATTCATAAATATATATATTCTCCACAAGAGTATTCTATAAATAGGCAATAGTTTTCAGACACGTGTATGTTCATGCCTTCACGTCCACTGAGTTCGCTCAAAAACGCATAATTTCTCATGTAATTGTTTTTCTAGTTTTGCATTGTGTGTCTAATAATTATATATATATATATATATATATATATATATATATATATATATATATAGTGTGCTTGTATGTGTTGGTGCTTGTGTGTGTGTGTTCGTTTGTGTGTGTGTGAGTGTGACAATGACGTCAACACTCGGAGGCAACAGACAGTCTAAAGCTAAACTCTAATCGTTAGGACAAGACTAATGTGTTTAGCATGAAACAGTCTTTCGCCTCTATGTGTTGACTTCAATGTCCACTTTTATATTTACATATGGCCAAACCCCAATATTGTGTATTTTAATACATTAATAGAGCATACCTCAAAACTATATATATATATATATATACATATATATATATGTAAGCAAATGTATATGGATATAGATCCGACAGAATGAAGAAAATTTTTTATCTGTTTTGGATAAGACTTACTTTGTTTTTATGTCCATCGTCTTTGTCAAATTGAACTTAATTGTATTTTAATGAATATTGTCTTGAAAAAGGTTTATTAAACCAACAACGTCAGACGTCGATATTTCATTCATTTTAAAACAACGTAATTGCCTTTAAGGATTTTTTTTGTTTTTTTTTTCCTAATTTTTCTTTCACATATATATATATATATATATATATATATATATATATATATATAGTTTTGAGGTATGCTCTATTAAGGTCAAGGTTCGGTCCTCCTCCTACCTCAATATAAAGCATGCTTAAGAGAGATATGAAATTAACCCTCCCTATACTCTATCTTGTCTCTGTAACTGCCACTCTAACCCCCCTCCCCTGTTAAATTACAAAAATTACACTACCCATCAATTTCTAATCCCATTTTTCCTTTCATTTCGTTGTTGGAAGTGTTACCTGATGATCCGGAGTCCTTTAAAAATAATTTTGGTGAAATAAAATATTGTAATGGTACCTTAAAGTGGTCTGTTTTTATATATATATATATATATATATATATATATATATATATATATATATATATATATTTATAAATATGACATTGATGATAGATGCAATATTTACACATGTGAAAGATGACATTGATGGTTGAGGACAGGGAAGCAATGTTTCAACAGGAGAGAAGTGACATGGATGGTAGATGACAGAGAAGCAATATTTCCACAGGTGAAAAGTGACATTGATGGTAGATCACAGGGAAGGCTTCAATGATCTTTTTCCTTTTATCATTGCTCATCATTGATTGTTTGGGAAGACAGTCGGACATTTACAAAACGATTTTAACCTGTTCTCTGCCTAGCTGAATAACTTAATGTACTTTTCAGTAATTCTTACGAAAAATGGTTTCGACATTTCTAAACGTGTTATCTGGAAAAATCTCTGTTAGTTTTGTGGATTTTTAGATATTAAACATTTTGCGGGATGGACAATCATGCTGTAACACGATTTGGACAATTTTGCTGTTACACCCAGAAGACTGCAGGACTAGACTAATCGAGCTACTTACATCAAATAAACGATTCAGTAGAAATAATCTGAGAGTTGCTCAAAATAGATGTTGTATCCTTAAAGAGGTTACAAACTGACAAAGGTGGTACTCTAGTAAAGGAGCAGCAACACGCGCGTAGATGAAAGAAAGAGATGTTTATTGTAAAAGGGAATACATTACTGAAAAAAACAGAGAATCGGGTAGCAAGCTAGTAATTCCCGAAGCAAGGGTATTTGTCAACCGCCCCACGCGATCAGATGTTGCATAAGGTCGAATTTAACGTAATTTTTATCGTAGGGATATTTAACGTAGACTCGGACAAAAATTCCCCGTAGACCCCGTATACACGGGGTCGGGTAGCTGTCTACCACCCCTAGCCTGGTCTGGGTTCCTCCCTGCACAAAGGCATAGAGTTCGACCAGCTCAGCTGGAGACGAATCGCCAACTAATTCCCGAAGCAATCCCCAGATATATCCTGGTCTCACTATATATATTCATTGATATAGTTAGTCTCATACGCGATAGGGAGTGTGGGACATTCCATTACAACAATAGTCTAGTTGGGTAGAGAGCAGAATTGTGAATTCTGTGGCTTAGTAATAGATTAATACATGCGCTAGGTAGGACGGGTCCAACTACCATGGAAACAGACCTGGTAATAAATGAGTACTGAAAATGAACAAGAAGAGTTATCACCGGACAATTGCGCTAGGATAAGATCAGCAGAATATACAACGCAAATTAAATAGAGAGATAATTACATTTCCTTAAAGGCTACGTGGATCGACAGGTCGATATAAACAATCGAAAGGAACAATCATCGAAACGTTGCGTTAACAGAAAGATAGATGAGTACGGAAGTTCAAGTTATCATTCTATGTGCCTGGTCTCTTTACGACATCAGTGTCCTCTACAACATCCGGTCCTTTCTAGGTGTTAGTAAGGTTTTTCCTTCTGCTATCCTTGCTTTACCAACAATGTTCACAAGATCGTTAGGTAGGTTATTTGTTTCTTTATTATGTCCTTGCCTTCATTATGCCTCGTGTGGCTTTTAGCGGTTTTTCTCTGGCTCCCTCTTCGTCATACTTTCGTACAAGCTCGTCAGGTCAGTCGCTTGCTGCCTTCCTCTATCTCTTTCCCTCAATATGTCCCGTGAGAGTTTAGTTTTCCAAGACTTCCTTCAAGGAATTTTAACTGTCTTTTCATGATTCCAAGGATACTTTTTCTTTTTGTTTGTATTTTCTATAATACATCCTTTTTGCTTACACGTTCCGTCCATAGAATTCTCAGTATCTTTCTGTAGAACTATTTTTCTGCTAATTCTAGTTTGTTCCTCATCTGTTGGGAGATTGTCTAACAAGCACTGCCGTAGAAGAGGATGGATATCACATAGGAACCCATCACTCTTTTCCTTGTTTCTCACGAAATCTTACCGTTTTTAGCACCTTGCTTAGTTTTAAGAATTTTTCTCTCGCTAGCACAATGCGGGTTCGGATCACGGTGTCACAATTTTCATCCTCTGTTAAAAGACCTTCCAAAACATTCTGCATCTAGTTGATGTAGACATCTCAAATTTGTAAGCCTCATATTGATCGGTTTATCATGCTGACGACTGTACTTTTGTGTTTTTTTGTAGTTGATAGCTAATTCATTTTCTCATTTTCTTTTTACTAACCTGTCTAGGAGGTTCTGTATTTTTTTCATGTAAACCATTAACACAATGTCCTTTGCATATCTTATAATAAGATTACGCCCAGAAACAATAAATACTATCAGAGTTACAAGCTCACTTACGATAGCCAAGCTGTAGAGGTCGAATAAATCTGGAGAGAAGCCGCACACTTGTCTCACGTACCTTCCTGTTTTATTTTCTATCCGTATGCAGGCTGTTTGTTCCCAGTATTATACGTGAATTATTCTAAAATATTCTGTCGCGTCTTTCTAAATGCTTTTGCGTAATATTGTCTCAAATGTTCACTCGTTTTTCTGTCAACCCTTGTGGTAAGAATTTTTTGTAAAGATTTTGTTAAGAATTAATGTATTAGACACCAAATTGAATGATAATTCTGTACACTGTATTCTATTCGTGGAAACTGATCAATGAGAAAAGATTTCAGGAGAAAGAAAGTGGAACACATGTATTTGTGGAAAATGAACAGAAGTCATGAGGAAAGACATAGGTTGTCCGGGTAACCTCCATGCGGTGCTAAGCTTATAATTCCCCGCATTGTGTTCCTACCGCTCAAACTATTATCCTTTTGTATTTGAAATAATAAGCTGTTTCTTCTCTCTCTATTCGGAAAAAGAAATAAGAGAGGCATTTCCTATGCATCGTGTTTGAGTTGTTCTTCAAGCGTGTATATACGGCAGGTTACATACGTGGTTTCACAACGGGTAATTTCGTTCAAGGCATTTTTCTCTGTTGCAGCTGTACTTCGGCATGTCGTCTTCTGAGAAAAAAAAAGAAAAGAGAATCTTGTCGAAATTGCGGATGGAATAAGGTGTTGCTATAATATATGGTTCTACTTTCTCTGACGATATTAAGGAATTTAAATGTATTAGGGTGTACCAAAAGTATTTGCGTTTTTTTTCACAGTCTGAAGCTATTTTCATGCACACGTCTAAAGACATCATGTAAACGACCTTAATAGTAAGTCTGATCGGTTTGATCTCAAAAAATGTCCTGGGGCAAAGAACGGCTTGTTTGTTTTAATGCCTCTTTTAATCGTCTGAGAGAAGCTCTTTTACCTCCCATCTGCATGACTGTTGCTAACCCCCAGAAGAGTGGCTCTTGCGCCTTCTCTGAAGAACAATTTCAGCTTATATGAAAGGGAAATTGTATATTGAATCAATTGTTAAGTCTGCAGCCACGAAATTGCGATTCGTTATGTGGTGTTAGAAAGTTTCTCTCGCCAGAACCTATCTTACATATTCATAATTCTACCATTCGTCCTTGCTTTTAATGATACTAGTCTGGTCATCTTGCTATATATTTAGAGATTCTTGTTAAATCTAAAGAAGAATCTGCAATCATATTGGTCCTGAAATGGCATCTCGGCTTAAGTTCCTTCTACCGTTGTAATGTAGCTTACCCATGCCTTTTCTAAAGGGTGTTTCATTAAGACGGATCAAAGTCAGCGGTAAATAAATCAGTGTTATCAGTAAAAAAAAAAAAAAATTCTCTATTGGATCATGTTATTTAAGTAATGGGAATTATGTGGGAAAAATAATATCGCTTAATATCAGCGAAGGCTTCAGCGACACACCTCCACTCGATGGTCAAAATTTTTGATGACGTCTCTGCATAATTGATCCTCGATCTCGCCAATATGCATTATTAACTCATCCTTCAGCTGTTGAAATGCTGTTGGCTTGTTGGCATAAACCTCACTTTTGAGATGACCCCAAAGGAAGAAATCTAAAGACGTCAAGTCTCACTGACTTCGCTGTTTCAAGAGATGACGTTACCTGTGAACTTCTAATTCAAATTCTTTTTGAACGTCTATTTTCATAATAAGGTTCGATAACTTTAACACGTTGATTGTTAATCGTTCCATGTTTGATATTGTCAAAGGCTTAAGTCGTTAAATCTGAAAGAAAAAATATCATGAAACATTTAAAGTTCATTCACATTTAAAATCGGTCCAAGTTATTGAAACAGCTTGTATAAATACTTTCATGGTAATTATTCCGATGGAATTTCCTCTATGCTAACTAGACTTTATGACTTTAAGCGCAGCACTAGATTGGCGGTAAGGTCTCATCATTTTACATTTGAAATGGTTATATGTAACCTTAAGTTCTATGCTAGCAGTTTCTTCTATCGCACTTCTTGCTTGTGAAACTCGCTTCCGGCTTCTTACTTTCAAGTTAAATCTGGTTTTAAAATAGTGTAAATGCAATATCAGTCGTTATATTCAGTCACCTTAATTCTTGTTAGTTTAATGTCTTCTTTCCTTAAGGTAGTTTGTCTCATATTCACTAACACTCAGTAGTCCTTTGCCTCCTGGTGGCTTTATTGCCTTGCTTGGGATGGAATGATTCAAGAAATACTAATTTTGACTTGATTATATTATTACTATTCTTATATATAAGGCTTTATCAATTCGTCACAGAGCTTTAATTCAAAGTGTATTTATTGGACACCACTAAATAAAGTTTCGCATGACGTCACCTTTTTATTATTACGCCCAGAT
Organism: Acanthosepion pharaonis; assembly: GCA_903632075.3. Lineage (NCBI taxonomy): Eukaryota > Metazoa > Mollusca > Cephalopoda > Sepiida > Sepiidae > Acanthosepion > Acanthosepion pharaonis. Next base: position 450,899 of record CAHIKZ030001771.1, on the reverse strand, counting down.
TTCTGGATTAATTGTTTAATACCTTTACTAATTTCTTCCTGGAAGTCTGAATTAAATGGTAGGTTGTTTTATAAGTTATTAAGTATATACGTTAAAAGAGTTTTTTTTTTCCAATGATGGTAATGCGAGTAAATCTTTTGTACCTAAGCTAATTATAAAAAATCCTGGGATTTCCTTAATGCATCAATATTTTTTCAATAATAAACTTGCTCCCATTGTTTCTGGAAAAGTTGTAGGGTTAAAAATCATATACTTACAATTTGTCTTCGGTCATTCTAATTTTCAAGTTTGCCAAATTCTTTGACAACGAATATTTTTATCATATGAAATGGCCATAAATCTGAGATAGTCCGTATCATGCGTGATACAGGCTTGAGCGAACATGTCTCTTATGATTCATGACACTGTTTCTACAGTTTCTAACTGCTTCTACCATTTCTTTTTAAGGTAGACTCGTTGCTAACCAAGTTTATAGGACCCATTTTGTCTTGCTATTCAACCCATAGTTAGGGGGAAATTATATATAACGTTTTCAATGTTATTTGCGTGTAAGTGAATGTAACGTACCAGATTGAAATTCGAACTTGGTTCACCAATTTCTCCTTCGGGGCCGATATCCATTAGAGTGAGACAACACGTAGCTTATTTTGAAAATACCCTGATGTATCTATTTGTTTTAAAGATTTTAAGATGGCGGCTACATATCGCTCGATATTATCAGTTTGGAAGAATTCTTTTAAATTCAGAGCATGGAAAAAAAGGAAAACAACAGTGTCAGAAGAGGATGATCATCAAGATGCTTTATATGAAAACCCCAATTAATATAAGGAGAGAAGGAAATTAGATGTTTTATCATTAAAACATAATACAGTTTAAACATTTGAAAAGTTAGTCTTTTTGTTTTTCTTTATCATCATCTTTTTATCTTCTTCTTTATCTTCTTTATCTTCTTCTTCTTCTTCTTCTTCTTCTTCTTCTTCTTCTTTATCTTCTTCTTCTCCTTTCTTCTTCTTCTTTATCTTCTTCTTCTTTATCTTCTTCTTTATCTTTATCTTCTTCTTCTTTATCTTCTTTATCTTCTTCTTCTTTATCTTCTTTATCTTCTTCTTCTTCTTCTTTATCTTCTTCTTCTTTATCTTCTTCTTTATCTTCTTTATCTTCTTCTTCTTTATCTTCTTCTTCTTTATCTTCTTCTTCTTTAAAAGTTCTTCTTCTTCTTCTTTATCTTTTTTTTGCCGTATCCTTTCAGACCATGGGTGATCATTCTTCTCCAGAAATCCCCGTCCTTTTAAGCTCTTCTTTTTGGTTCACCTCTTAACCCCTGATCTACCAAACATTTACAAAACCTGGTTAGGTAGGTTATTTCCTGCCTAGCTCGGTCCTTTTAGATTTCAATATATCCTGTGAGTATTCAAAACCGCATTCCTCATTTTTTGTCCTTGAAATTTCAACTGTCTCTTACTGATTCGAAGTAGAAGCGTCGATTTTTGTTTCTATTTAAAGAAAAATATTCTAATTACTGCCTTGTTTTTGTTTTCCCAATTCTCTTCTTCATCTATGAGTAGATTGTCCAATATTCAGCGCCATATAGGAGAACCGACACTACATGACAATTCAGTACGCTTTCTTTGTTTTTAACGAGACTTTCATATTTCTTAATAATTTGCTTAACCTTTGGAAATCATCTTACCATATTTCAACAGGACTTTGGATTTCGATATGACACTTTAAAAGCTTCATAGATATTTTTTTTTTTTTTGATGTTGGTGTTTCTAATTTATATTTCATATCTTGAGTATATTTTTTGTTGGCAGCAGTACATGCTATCTTTATACAGTATTATCTTCTCGAGGTCGTTTTCTAGTTTCCTCTGTGTGTTTGTTATCACCACTGTCATCTCTATATCTTATGTTGTTAAGTTTGCATTTTCAAGGAAATGATTAACTATCATTTCATCTACATTTCAGCTGTAACGAGGAGTTTTGACTTAAGAGTTTATTTTACCAAAGGGTGGCAATTTACAGATCAAATCCCCCACATGGATCCTTCCATGAACAATTTCATCTTGATCTTTTCAAATCGATATCGATTCACCTCATCCTCTTAATCAGTATTATTTCCTAATATCTTCCCTTTCGCTCATATTCCAATCACCATTATCATTTTAAATGTGTGTGCGAGTGTTTTAATAGATACCGACTTGGAATGAGAACTTCGACAGATAAGATCGTATTCCAGTCGGGTTCCTTACATTCGGTTGCGCGCAAATAATCTTACAACAACAATGAACACATTTAATCCCCGCAGCTATGGGTTAAATTGTAGGACGTGTATCTTGAAAAATAGTTTGTATTCTCAAATAATGATAATACAATACATCACTCGCAAGAAAATAATTCTTATCATCCAAAATATGAGATTATTATTATATAAGAGAAAAAACCAAGAACAACATCTATCCTATACCTGAAGATGTCTGTAGGAACAGACGAAAGCTTGTAGTAAAAATAACAACTAATACGGCAGAAATTTATATAAACAAGGATCAATTCATTCATAACGGATCTGGAGGTTTTTGTATACTATTTGAATTGTTTGCGATGATGGATGTCTCGCCATTTAAAGCATTAACCTTTGCATTAGTTTTGTGTGAATAATTCATGTATTTGTAAATTGATTGCACGTTTATCGTAATTTAAATAACTGATCCAAGTGCGACTTTTGGATAATAAGTGCGACATTACTGTAATTATTGAACAATATAGTTCATGCCACTTTGACAGAAAAATTTACCAGTAAAAAAATTTGTTCATCACCATATTTGGTATAAAACGCAAACACTTTAAAATTTAAAATCAAACTCAGCGTTGCTTTGGCGCGTTCCAAAACCAATAACTCATTTTTTAATAGCATTTTCGGATACAACAACACATATTTTTTTCGTTGTCCTCTTATTACTAAGAGAAAAAACCAAGAACAACATTTATTCTATACCTGAAGATGTCTGTAGGAACAGACGAAAGCTTGTAGTAAAAATAACAACTAATACGGCAGAAATTTATATAAACAAGGATCAATTCATTCATAACGGATCTGGAGGTTTTTGTATACTATTTGAATTGTTTGCGATGATGGATGTCTCGCCATTTAAATCATTAACCTTTGCATTAGTTTTTTTGTGAATAATTCATGTATATATATATATATATATATATATATATATATATATATATATATATATATATATATATATATATATATATACAGTTGAAAAATTTATTTCAAGAGATCTCTGAGAAGGAAGTGTGGGTTTGCAAAAAGTGACTATTATGGCTAATAAAGCAAGATTTTTTGGTAAAAAAAATCGAGTTCTCTCAGTCTCTGTTTGTTTATCTAAAAACAAATAAAAAAAATTTTTAATTCACATTCAACCCCGACGTGCGCCAACGGCTGAGTTGTAGAATACTTGACTGATGCTAATTCAGTCGGTTTTCAATCTAAAAAAGGCAATCGGACGTCTAGCCACACTGATGCGCTGTGATACATTTAGAAACAGTCTGTCTGTGAATGACAATATATATATATATATATATATATATATATATATATATATATATATATATAAGATCAATATTGGGGAAAATGTATTGGCAAAAAAAAAAATAGTTTACTTGTCACTCGTTTCGTCCTTTAGGAAACTAAATAAAAGATTATATGAACACAAAAGGGATATTTTTCAAAACACTACGTTAAATGTCAAATTAGACATTGCAACATGATACTCTGATCATAGTAGAAAATAATTCATTACGACGTAAATGTCTAGAGAGTGCCATGACTGCAAAGTCATCTACAATAAATTTGCTCCCAGGCTGTTACAACATTTCACCATTCATTCTATTCTGACAGTGGGATATCTTCTATCAAAAACGATGGAAAGAAAAAGAGAGACACACGAAAAAATTGAAATTTCTAGCATCCCACGTACTGTGCATGTGTATTCGTAACAACATAACAAGTTTAGTCCGGTAAAGTCTTAAAGAACGAAAGAAGTTGATAAATGAAAATCATCCCACCTGCAATCAGCTGCTTTAGATAGTCTCGGACCTTTTTGTAAAAAAATGATAAGATCAGATAGACAAGGTTCTATTTAGCAATCAAGCAATGTCAAGCTCGGAAGTTTAAATTGTCTTTTGAAATTTGACTATATATTTCTCTACACAATATCACCAATAATTACACTGTGAAACTGACGTTGTAAAAGGCATGTCGATATTCAGTTGTTTGAAAGTACAGACCGAATGAAAGGCATCCACGTATTATTTCTGAATTTTTATTCTCCAATCGACATCATATCAATGTCACAAAATTAGTTCTCGACAAACTTATTCTAGACGTGTCTTCGTCAATTTCTAGTGGATTTATTCCGAAATTAGATTAGCGAATTCTACACGAATGTTAAGCACAAAAATAGAAGTTATCTCATTGAGATAAATAATTCCTAGGAAACAACTTTGAAGAAAACATCAATAAAATCAATCAAAATATATCGAACTAGGCAACTAGAACAAATACTTTCATCGGCTCAGCTGATGTATTGAACTAGGCAATAAGAACACACATTTTCATCGTCTCAGCTAATATATCGAACTAGGCAACAAGAACACATATTTTCAACGCCTCAGCTAATATATCGAACTAAGCAACCCGATCAAATATTTTCATCATCTCAGCTAATATATCGCACTATGCAACTCGATCAAATGGGAAAAACTGAAAACAATGAAAAGTATAAACACTATTGGTTCACGAGAAGAGGATAATAATTATCCCTCTCCAGCGTTAATTAATATCTTTCCCTCACTACGACCACTGTAATATACCATATACTCGAAATCTCTTGATGCCTTCGCACATCGAATAATCGTGATTATACATTTCATTTCATTTCATTCAGCCTTGTCATTCATGTTTAGAAGTCAATCGTCTAGAATATGAGAATTTGGCTAGAACCTGAATTAACAACATTTTGTAAGGGTCACCCGATTTACTAACAAAAGTCTGACTTTGAAAAAAAGAAGAATGAAATCACCCTGTAAACACTGGATACACCTGTAACAGAAACATAGAACGATGTATAAGATTATAATTAATTTATACATTATATAAAACAATGTGACTGATCAGGTGTCTACATCAGGAATTGGATAGCTGCCCTCGTATACAGGTATAGAGGAGATACGAACGTAACTTTTAAAAATAATCTACAGACGTGTTTATGCGTCGATGTTGATTTTTTTTATGCCCTTCTGAGCTTGAAACAATTTCATTTGTCACCTCATACGTCTGGTAGAGGTGTTAGACTCCATTAGGGTACTTCAAGGTACCTCATTATCTAACTTACTATATTAAAGTATTGGAATTAAATGTTTTTTCCAGAAAATAATTGACGGGAATTTGTTAGGACAACGAAAATCTCTATTGTGAGCAAAACGGTAATCCCAAGATTGGAGTAATACATCAGGGACCTTAAAATTAGACAAATATGAGATTCAGTTAGCTGTTCAGTTTAAAATCAGAATGTAAGAAGTGTGACAAAAAAATTATAAAGTGATGATTGATTTCGTTTTTTCGGCATATCAACCTTTTGCACGTTATCTAAAGCCGAAACGTATTTTGGGATCATTAGAATTTTTGAAGATAATAATCATTCTCTGATAAAAGTGATACTATTTAACTCATTGCTTGGGTTAGAACAGATGAATTCATACCGTTAACAAGGGTGCATTCACAAGAGAATGTAACGTACCCGACTGGAATTCAAACTCTGATTTTCAGATTTCCCTTTCCGAAACGTTATACATTCTACAAGATGGCGGCACCTGGTATTCTCGAGTAGACACCCATATAGATATTGTCCAGACTTAAATTTGCTTAACCTATTCAACCCTGGTATATAGACTGAGATCAAGTCACATTTAAATTTCTAATTCAAACCTGAACTCAGTCTATATACCAGGGTTGAATAAGATTGACGAAGTTTTCGTTGTGTGAAATAGGTCTATTCTCAATATGATGTAGCTTTTTTAATTCTATTTTGTACCACTATTTATTTAGTCTGTATAATAAATACATTGAGCTCTTTTTTGGGATTAGTATATTAATATTACTAGAATCTAACTGGATTATGTACCAACGTATTCAGTACATTTACCATATATATATATATATATATATATATATATATATATATATATATATATATATATATATATGCACGATAGAATTATTTAGAGATATCTTTCGGCCAACACGTCATCAGAAATAAACATTAGCAAAATTAATTCACACTGCATGAAAAATATATCAGCAGAAAAAAAAAAACTAAAATACGATTTTATTAGTGAAATATTTGTTAATAAAACGCGTAGAGCGAAAATGAGGGAAAATATATACACACACACACACACACACACACACACATATATATATATATATATATTTATATATATATATATATATATATATATATATATATATATATACTTGAAATTTGTATGCTATATTTATGGGATAAAGTATGTAAATCTAAAAGTGAACATTGAAGTCGACACTTAAACAGTCTGTTACATGCAATCGTCAGACCTGACGATAGCGTCTAGCATGAAACAGACTGTCGCCTCGAAGTGTTGATTTCAATGTTCACTTTTATATTCAGATAAGACTAATAATATTATCAATATAAGCAGTAGTAAACGTCCGGCAAAACCTTAGGTGTTTTAGCTTATAAATCAACAAACAAGTACCCAAGGGGGAAAAAAGGGTAAAAAAAAAAAAGAACTAAGAACATATATTTCCGGAGAAAAAATCGTCTAGAATCTAAGTTCAGAGTCCAAAGAAAAAGAAAACCACCGATACGAGTAAAGTATAATAACTAAACAAAGTGCACAATACGCTAAGTAGAGCTAATAAAGGAAAGTAAACCAAAAGAGCCAGACAAATCTACCTAGGTTTCACCTACGCGGATCGTAGTCTGACCTGACGATCCGCGCAGGTTAAACTTAAGTAGGTTTGTCTGTCTTTTAAATTTACTTTGTTTTATATTCATATATATATATATATATATATATATATATATATATATATATATATATAATTGAATATATAAGCAGTCGATCTTGCTTATTCTTGTCTGCTTGCCATTTCATCTTAAAGGGTTTCTAATCTGAAATAAAATTTCAAAAACGTAAGACAACATTTACGCAGGAGTTTCAGAATCACTAAACAGAAATAAATTCTATGGAAGATTATTCTTCGAGATCATTCATAGAAAATCAACCCACAATGTTTTTCCTATTCTATTAGCGTCTTAATGCCGTTATAGAAAAAAGTTATGTCTTTTGCATCTGAATATTTTTCAGAAAAAAATAAAACAAACATCTTGAAATCATTGCTAAATTTCTTTGCAAATTTCTTTCCTTTGCTATTACGTTAAACATTTTCATTACGGATTTTCTTTCCAAACCGCAAAAAAAAATAAATATAAAAAATCAAATCAAATCCCAAACGTCTGCCTAAAATGCCATTTATTCTTCTTTGTTGTCAACAAATGTGCATGTTTATATTCACGAAACAAAGAAAAAAAATCGCTAATTTTCTGTTTTGATTTTTACTTGTTTTATTGTATTCAATCAAAATGTTGAGAAAACGAAAACAGAATAAATTTCCAAGTTTCAAACATTCAGTGACATATTCTACTGTTTATTGAAAAATTTCTCGTGTCTATTCTTGTGAGATGAAACAAGTCATCCGCTTTACCAACATTACTTCTTTAACAAGCGTTATTGATATATAAACACATGTGAGACGGAAATGTAGAAGAAAAAGTTTTCTTTATTTTTTGTTTACACTCATACTAAACATGTATTTCTACCCCTTTCTCTCTCTCTATCTCTCTGTATACACAAATATATATATATATATATATATATATATATATATATGTGTGTGTGTGTGTGTGTGTTAGTGTGTGTGTGTGTGTGCGTGTGTGAGAGTGTGTATCATTTTACCGAAATATTGTCGTTATACCTGAATTTGGAAAGTTGTTTTTTGAAATGTGTCACAAAAAACTTCCCAGTTCGTCATATTTTTCTAAATACTGTTTGTTGATATATAATTTGAACAAAATTATGTATCTTTATAACAAATATATATATATATATATATATATATATATATATATATATATATATATATATATATATATATATATATATATATATATATATATATATATATATATATATATATATATATATATATATATTCATTCATATCTATCAAGCCACCTAGTGAGTTAAATGTGTTCATGTTTCTATATTCGATCTATCTATCTATCTATCTATCTATCTATCTATCTATCTATCTATCTATCTATCTATCGCAGAATCTATCTATCTATCGCAGAATCTATCTATCTATCTATCTATCTAATTTATGTATTATCCCACGTTTGTGTACTTCAGGAGCAATAGAAACGAAGTGTGCATTTAAAAATATGTCTATTTTAAAATACGTTACAACAAAAATTGTTTATTTCTGCCCTCTACTAACATAAAAATTGTATATAAACTTACACACGCACATATATATATGTGTGTGGGTGTGTGTGTCTGTGTGTGATAGAGACAGAGAGAGAGAGAGAGAGAGAGAGAGAGAGAGAATGTGTGTGTGTATATCTCTAGAGAGAAAGGACGTAGGAGAAGGAGAAAAATGAAATGTTCTTTTAGTGTAAGTATTGATGATTTTGCGAAAAGTTTTCTTGTTAATTTCCTTCCGTCATGGGAGATTAAGATGTGTTTTGTGATCAGTCACATTATGACTACAAGAACTGATTAAATCAGCATCGTAATTAGTAAACGGAACTGACAAACCGGATTAAAATGTTATTTTAGCGGCGAATGGAGGCACACATTAATTAAAATCTTTTCCTCGTTTCGACCTCTGTGTAATAAAACGATATGTTCTCATTTTCTCTTGAGGCTTTCTCACTTAGTTTTATCTTGATTACACTTTTCCTTTCATTTACACTTTTCATTCATGCTGTAGAAATCAATCGTCAGGAATAAGTGAATTTGGCTCAAAGCAGAATTAACATCTTGTATAGGTCACCAGATTTATCATCTAGCGGAAATACAACATTTGAAAAGACAAAAATAAAGAAACCCTGTAAATATTGGAGGCAAAACAGTACCAGAAAAATAGAGCGATTTCTACCATTAAAATTAATGTATACATTATGTCATAATGTCTGTAACAGGAATTGCATAGCCGCCCTAATATATAAGCATAACCGGATATTTTTTTTAAGCGTTTCACCCCAAGCAAGGCGGGAAGCCACTAGGACGCAAGGGGTTACAGAAAATTTGGAGCAATATCAGATAGGAGTGATAGAAGAAAGGATGAGGAGAAGGATAGTGGATAGATCAAGGCAACTGGAGATGTCGATTGACATTACACTTGAATAGCTGGAGATTATAGCTCCCAGGGAAACTGAAATAGGGAAGGGAGTTCCACAGGTGAGAGGTGCGAGACATGAAGCCATTGGAGCAGAAGAGACGGCTACATTTAGGAGTTTCAAAACAACCATTCTCTGCTGCAGTCTTGTTTGTTCAGCAACCACAAAGCCCACCTACGGTGTACACTGCCACTACAGAGCGGGCCTTAGTTACAGTTCCAGGGAAAGAGAACAATATCTGCGCGACTAATAGTTTGACCTAGGTATGTAGATGCAAGCTGACTTGTCACATCGTGCCGGCACGAGGGAGATTATCCGCTGTCTAAATGCATCGCCAAGTTTGTATGACCTAAAGAAAGAGTGATGGGGTTATAAAGAAGGGAAGAGTTTTTCCAAATTCGAATTACTTCAGGAAAGGCCAGGTAATTCTGTGTCTTCGGGCAGAGAGCATCTATTTTTAGTCTTCTTTTTCTCGGAGAACGTCAAATCTAAATCTCAAGCCAACAAACGGAGTTAATTAAATGATATATGCGCTAGGAATTAATCTGCTTACATGCTTATTAAAGAACGAAAGAAAATCGTTTATTCAGAGTACATTCGACTTAGCACAGTGTCATCATCAGGGTGTATCTATTTCAGGACAAATATTGTAGAGTCCAATAATTTCGAAGGCAAAAACATTGTTTTCATCTGAATGTTAAATTTCTTACTTGTTGAGTAAAGAATGCTGAGTCAGTGCGTGATCGCTTGACACCAATTCGGGGGCGGTAACTAAGTATGCATTTTGAGAGTTTTTACGAAATAAGTAGTAAAACTATTAGTGTAAGCCATGACATTTTAAACTATCCAGTGTCCACATTTTAAAACATTTGTGCACTATACGTAATTAATTTTATTAAGGTTTGTTTTCTATTCTTTAATATAGATAGCTTCAATAATTTTATTTAATGTTTATTCCTTTCAAGAAAAATTCTAGAAGTATTTTCAAAAAAAGATTTTTTCTGAATTGCAAATGTGGACAGGTATATTGTTGTAAATGTTTAGAAATGTTGGACATATCATTCAAATGAAAACTCAGCCGCCTAGACAACGTTGTTGTAGAGTGTCCAACATAAATATTATTTTTACCATTCGAAATAAAATCTCCAGAAAAGCATTTACATTTATAGACTATGTTGGTTTTCTGCAAGGCATGAGTAGGTGGGAAAGAGCCATTATGAATAATTGTATTAGATATAATAGATTTAGTGTAGTATATAATAAATTTTATTTTATTTACTAGGATCTGTGGTGGATATATTAGTATATATATTCGTTTTTTACGATATTTTCTTCTTGTTTATGATTACAATCTGGTTGCAATATAAATGCATGATATAATT
>CAHIKZ030001771.1:420000-435000 GCA_903632075.3 Acanthosepion pharaonis | reverse complement strand
AGAGGCAGGCAGGCAGGCAGGCAGGCAGGCAGGCAGGTTGGAGTAATGGATAGCGGCTTGGATTGAGGAATCGCAGAGCCGAGTTCAATTCCAGTCGAATCCATACATTCACTTACGTGCTAATACCCTTGGGAAAGGTGTGAATCCTCTTCTTCTCACTCCAGCTATGGGTAAATAGCAGGACAGACTGGGTTCTATAGTCTTGGATAGCAACTGGTTTAGGAGACGGACAACTCTAAATTCAAAACCTGCGGAGGGTCATTTGGGTCCTTGTGGCATTTAGTGCACCAGGTCTCTGCATTCGGCCCTTCAAAAAGTGTGGATGGTCCTGCACGAAACCTTCACCACTATAATTAAATCTCATGTGCTGTTGTCGGGCTGTCGGTTTCCTGAGAACTGATCTGCTTGACCCTCACACGTCGAATGCAACGGAGAATCGACTATATATATATATATATATATATATATATATATATATATATATATATATATATATATATATATATAATCATTTATTCGAAAATTGTAACATAAAAATGATATAAAATCACTACAAAAATAGCTGGTGTCTTATCAAGTTATGGTATTGAATGTAGAATAAAGGGTTCAAATCAATCAAACAACCCTCGCTAGGGGAAACGCTGTTACAAAAGCTGGTATGACAAATCAAAATACAAGCAGACGAGAAGTCAAAAAATTTTGGTAATGATAATTATTTAATGCTTTAAAGTTAGACTAAAATAGAATTCATTCTAACTAATAAATATTAAATTATACTATAAAATTCCAAATTGAAAATTGCCAATTTTAAATTTTAAATTTAACATATATTAAGTGTAAAATTATAAAATTATTTAAAGAAGAAACTGAGGAAAAATACATGTTTTTTATTTATTTTGTTTTTATTGAAACTAAGTTGGAATAAACGTTAAGATCTAAAGCTGCTCTGAATTCCGTTACAACTTACAACAACAAAAAAAAACAAAAAAAAAAACGACAACATGCACATACAATAAAAAGCACATATAAGCGATTATAGACACATACATTGATAAAGACACGCACATACATTGATAAAGGCAGGTGCATATACCCACAAAGAAATATTCAAATTTGAAAGTGTTATTAAACGAATTCTAACATACAATTAAAATATAACTTATATGGGCAAAGATATATAGATAAAACTGGTTGAATAGATAAGGATTATTATGAGTAGAATAGAAAAACAAATATTCGTCAATGAACAACATAAGGAAAAAGGACACTAAAATATACAGAAATAGATAGAAAAAAAATTGTTATAATTTTCGAATAAATCATTATATTTGCGCTACTCTGTATTGAGCACTCTTTTAAGAATACAGTGTAACCCGGATATAAGAGAGTTGTCGGGACCGGAGAAGAAGTCTCCTATATCCGGGTTTCTCTTATATCCGGGTTTGGTTTATTTTATATGCATTAACACAGGCTCTAATTTGGGACCAGAAAAATCTCTCTTATATCCGGGTTTCTCTTATATCCGGGTTTCTCTTATATCCGGGTCTCTTATATCCGGGTTACACTGTAGCATTTGTTATTGGAATTTATTCCGCATACACCAATCGTATTCATGGACACGCACACACACACTCACACATATATATATATATATATATATATATATATATATATAGTAACCCGGATATAAGAGAGTTGTCGGGACCGGAGATGTCTCTTATATCCGGGTTTCTCTTATATCAGGTTTGGTCTATTTTATATACATTAACACAGGCTCTAATTTGGGACCAGAGAAAAATTCTCTTATATCCGGGTTTCTCTTATATCCGGGTTTCTTTATATCCGGGTTACACTGTATATATATATATATATATATATATATATATATATATATATATATATGCTGCCTGATGGGTAAATTCTCGCCATTATACATTTTTTCGCGCATTATGGGCACATATTGTAAGAATAAGAGAATTATGACGCAATTCACTCCGCCAGAGTTTTGGAAACGTCATGCTGTACTGCGTGGCATTAGCCCTGGAAGCTCCAATACGAACATTTCAGATGGTTTGTGTGATAAATCTAACCACCGTCCATATGCCTCTAAAATAATTAAATCAATCTAATGGTGATTGCGATGGTATAGGTATTTCGGAAAACGCACTCTGATCGATCGGATAAGAAAGGAATTCATTTATCTTTCTACAGGGCCGAAGCTCGAAGACTGTGGCCTACACCTAAGTGCCTTCAGTAGATAGTGCTGCTCTGGGCCAAGAAGGTAGCAGCTGGAAGACATTATGTCTGCGAATATGAATCTGCATCATGCCCCACAAGTAGGAGATCGCAGTCATCACTGGATATTTGGCATCGGTTGGAGTTTCTACACCTGAGCTAGAAAGGAAAATTTTTCCGAACTTAAAAAAATACAGACAAAATATGCAAGACAGCCATAGTGCTCGATTCATTTAATGAAGAGCGTTAAACATATATATATATATATATATATATATATATATATATATATATATATATATATAGCAAAATATACTAATAAAAACTTCAGTAGTCCGACAAACCTGTCACATTGATCAATGCCGTTTTTCATGATATAGTATTTTCCGCAGAAAATCTTCAGTATTCCTGTACAGAAAGTCTGCAAGAAATTGAGTGATGACGAATCTAAAAAAAAAAAACATGGCATCGATAAACTTAACCAGTATTTGAACTTTTTGCGATGTTTTTATTCCATGTTGCTTTTAAACTTTTAATATTAGTGGCCTGCTTCTTAACAAAATGCAGATATTCGATATTGTTGTGAATGCCTCTAGGTAAAATGATTTGTTTTTAATATTATAGATATAAAGTCATTGGAATTCTCCATTCTTTATATCGATTGGAGATAGAACAACAGAAGGCAATTAGAATTTTGTTCGTCACAAATAATTAATAATTTGCATGAAAGCATATTAATGCTATCTTGACAATACGCTGGAATTCTGAGATCCATCCAATCACCTTTCCCCAAGAAAGAAGTCCGTTTGAAATACAAGAAATAATCTGTTTATAGTGACATTCTAAATTTTGAAGTCGAAACAAAAATGTAGAAAAAATTCAAGAACATCGCTTACGAAGTGAAGAATCTCTAAAAATGATATACCATTGAGAATTTTGGAATATTCTTGAAGCAGTGGCGAAAAAAGAAGCTGTAGGGAGCAACCAGGTGACATATAATTGTTTTCATTATTTGAAAAAAATATGACAGAATATAAGTAATTTACACTTAAAGAACGCATCTGTCTTGACAATAATACAAGTACATAAGAGTTATAAAGAAACGCATAATTTTATTTGTTTCCAAAAATAAAAGTCTAAACGTTTATATCTTTCCGGCTTTATCTTTACAGGGCGCTCTACACACCAACCTCAAAACCGACGTCTAAATCAGCCATTACACTAGGTACAGTGTAACCCGGATATAAGAGAGTTGTCGGGACCGGAGAAGAAGTCACGCCCAGGGACCTAAGCATAGAAATGTCATCATGACACTTTCCACTGACAAAAAAAAAAATAAATTACATAGATAAAGCCATTTGTAAAATGTGGGCTGTAGTTTTCAGAACAATTTTTTGTATCTCCTTGAGGCATGGACTTCCAGGAATCCCTTCAATTAGTCTACTGCAATCTTTTCCAACCAGTCCTAGGGCTCCGACTACAACAGGGATTGTTGATGTTCCCATATGCCACATTTTCGAGATTTCTATTTCAAGGTCGTCTTCTTCTTCTTATTATTATTATTTCCTTTGATTTCTGATGTGTAGTCATTTCTTTCCGAGTCCCGCCCAGGGACCTAAGTTTAGAAATGACATCATGACGTCTTCAACAGAAAATAAAAAAAAAATTAAGAAATCAGAGACAAAGCCCGTCGTAAGGTGTTGGCTGTACTCCCGAGAACAATTTTTTTTTTGTATTTCTTTAAGGCATGGGTTTCCAGGAATCCCTTCAATTATTCTACTGGAATCTTTTCCAACTAATCCGAGGGCTCCAAATAAAACGGGGATTGTTGATGTTACTATGTGCCACATTTTTGAGATTTCGATTCCAAAGCCCTTTTTGAAGATCTTCAAAGATACATTGCAATCTGCAGGGACGGCCCTATTAATAAGGAGGCACTTTTTTTGAGTACGAATTTAATAACAATGTTTGGGCGGTTAGCCTTGATTGTTCTGTCTGTGTGTATTATTATTATTATTATTATTATTATTAAGATCAATAATAATAATGATAATAATAATGCTCTTCGTGACCAATACGCTCCTCGTATCAAACTGATGTTGATAAACCCCGTATCCATCAGTAGTTATGTACTGAAATGTTGCAATTTGAAACCGAATCTTTTATTCTTGATGCACACGACTAATTCTTGCTAACTAGAAATTACCAAACACATATACTGAAAAATTGTGTTGACCTCAGATGCAGATCCTGTGATAAATATCCAGAAACAATTGACCATCTTCTATCAAACTGTATTCAGTAATAAAAGAAGTCAAAATTTTCAGAATTAAATTTCAAGTCGGTGAAGAAATGTAAGTAAAGCTTAATGTCTAATAATTTTTATTTTCTATAAGGTAATTAATATTTATATTAGTTTAGTTTGGGATTAATTCCTGTATTTTATGATTTCAATAAAAGGAGTCTATGAATTTAACCGAATCAAACAGACAGATACTTGTAGGTGTCTAATCACCAGCGTGATAAGATTTATTCTTCGAAAACATACATCAGCTCTAACTGGACCATCTCAGTAATCCTCTAATATCCCATATCTGAATATTATGGATTACGATATTGAGTCACCCCACCCCACAAGGGTGTCATGTGGAACAAGGCCTTTTTAACGTGGGCATTCCGAGCCCGGGGCTCGGCCAAAAATATGCCCATTGAACCCGTATAAACGGGTTCAGGGCCGGTTTTACCTCCCCGAAGGAGACTCCGCCCTTCGGCGTAGCCTCCTCCGGGTTCCTCCCGTCCGTAGGAAGTGAGTTCAACTGAGCAGTCGGTTCAAAAGTGAACTACTGACTCACTGACTGAATATTATGGATTACTGTATCTGGATTATAATCCTAACTCACTTTCTGACAAATCGACAAAGGTTAGATTCGAACTCTGTTCTCAAGGTCAGAATGCGTATTTTCTAACCACTCAGGCAATTGTCCGTGCAAGTGTTATGTAGTGCAGGGTTAAAAGTTGAAACCAAAAGTTTTATTCTTGCTGCGCAGGACCAATACTTGCTAACTAGTATTTACCAAGCACCCATGCTTAAAAATTGTGTTGACTCAAATGCAGATTCTATGATAAATATCCAGAAACACTTGATCATCTTGTATCCGGTTGCATAGTGTTAGGGCCAACTGAATATAAAACTCGACATGATGGAGCAGGCCAATAACTGCACTGTGAAATATGCCATTTTATCAAGAAGGAAAATGTAAGAAACTGGCAGGAACATCATTCATATCCTGATACAGTGATAGGAAATGTAACATTTTATGAGATTTTATAAAACACCCAGGAAGAACAATCAAAGCTAATCGCCCAGACATCGTGATCAACGACCAGAAGAACAGAATTTGAGTTCGTATTGATGTGGCAATCCCTGCAGATTATAATGTATCTTTGATGATATTCAAACATCTATGAAAATACAAGGCTCTTGAAGTAGAAATCCAAAAAATATGGCTCATAAGAGCATCAATAATTCCAGTTATAGCTGGATCCTTCTGAATGATTGGAAAAAAGTTCCAATAGACTCATTTCTGGTAGCCCATGACTTAAAGAAATGCAAAACGTTGTACTCACAATTACAGCTCAAACCTTTAGGAAGATCTTTATCTGTGTAAAATATGTGTGTGATCTTATGTTTATTTTTTTACAAAAGTAATCCGTGGAAAATGTCATGGTACCATTTCTGACTTTAGATCTCTGAGTGGGACCCAAAAGGAAATGTGTATACAACAGAAATCCCAGGAAAATGCCGATAATAATTAGAACTTAGGAACTGATAATTATAATGGTACATAATCCAGGTGAAAATTACAATACTCATCATCATAATAATTGTAAGCAAATTTTGCGATATGATTCTCGAGCCATAAAAGGCTAAAACATATTCCCCAAAAACTTCTACGATGCCGCTGAAAGAAAACTGAAAATTGTCTTAATTTTCATTGGCCAAAATGATAAAATATGTGGCTCTTCAGGGATTGTTGCTTTTCTACATGAAGCGTAAAACAGCCAATCAGCAGTGACATATTATCTCCACTTTCCAGCCTAAACTAAATAAATGACATTTCCAATTTGGCTAATTCGCGTGTTTTTTCTTAGTGACATTAATTTGCTGGTATTTTTCCCAGTTTACCATTTCGTTGGTTAATTATCTTTGATCCTTTTTGACTGCTTGTAAGGCTTCTAAAATTTCTTCTCTTTTAAATGGCCGACTAATTTTCAAGGAATATTTTTTGTTTGTTATAAATTAGAATTTAATGTTCATTCCTTTGATTAAAATATATTTTCTCATCATTTCTAAGTCAGCTTTAGCGATATCAAATGTTACGATTGCAGGAACTTCTGTGTTCTCTAAAATCGAAGATATTTCGAAAAAAGTCAAAACGCAATGATAAGAATAAGTAGATGGCGTTGTGAAGATTTTTCGGGAACACTCTCTATAACATGAAAATATGCAATGTCATACTGAAAAAAATTAATTATTAATATTAACTGGAAAATTCTTCAATCTTGGGAAATGGCATATTAGTTTTCTTTCAAGTACTCATATATATACATATCCAAAACTCTCGATGACTACAGCTTGATAGCTGATCTCTCTCCTGAACGTTGCTCTATAGGCTCAGTGTGGGGTAAAATTGGCTGGTCCCATTCCATGCTTCAAAAACTAAACAATTATCGTTCCACCATCACCAATCGGACAGAATTTTGACCAATCATGATGAACGGATGTTCCATCAGGGAAGCCACATGTCATGAAAGCCTGTTAAGTGTCGCTAAGGATTATGGGAAAAATGGTCGATTCCTTGTATCTTTCCATCAAATATCTCAGCCCCTACTATTTTTTTTTACATTTACAAGAGCCAAATGGAGTACAGATGCCATATATGACCGGGATCTGTCCACCTTTCTCTTAACACTCTCCATACCGTCCAAAAGTGTCTTCGCGCCCTTTCCCAGCCTATAAACCGTTTTCAACAGGCAAGAGGTCACAATCCCCTCGCTGCTCTATCGCTTTCATCCACGGTGAGTGTTGAGATGACCTACACACCTTAGTTCCACCAGTTCTAACTTTCACGACTAAGACACCCCCCGCACATGGCACATAGATTGTAGCAGACTCCATTTATAGCTTTAACATCGTTCCCTTCACATTCACCCTATGAGATGTAAGTTCATTGTGGAACTGACACCCAATAACTACAATCTTAACCTGTTTGAATCTAGGGTTAACAGTTATCGTCTACCTACATCAACATAAGCTGTTACTGTTAATCTATAAAATTCTACCTCGAATGTCTCACGGGCCTTATAGAAGCTGAGCACCAATGTAAAAAAAATCAGAGCTGAAGATGCTGGAAACTTTATAAACTGTATAAAATACCAGTTTAATTCTGCAATGCTCTATGTGACTAAATTAGGGATATTTCTGCCATATCTTGGCTGAAGCTACAGAATCTTCACTATCCGGTCTGGAAAGTGTTACGAATCGGTTAAGAGGCCTTATAAGTGTTGGTCAATTGTAATTCCAGCAGCCAGTTCGCCACAGATTTAACGCCACTACTCCGTTGCACTTTACGAGCTCCATTCTTTAGTTCCACCAATTTATTCCTTTAAAGCTAGGGCCGCCACTCAGGGTCCAAGGAGTCAAATCACCTACATTTCCCAAGCATTCAACTTGTAAAGAGGACGTTTCACGCGCAAAACTATTTCCAGACAAGTGATATGCAGCGAAAAAAAAAATGTCGGTGCTTCAATGAACGTTTCAAAATTAATCTCTTCAACTCTAATTGCTCTGATCAATTTCCATTTAAGGTACCCGGATTTTATCAACTTAGGCGTAGTACGAGATTAGCGACAAGGTGTCATCATTTAACAGTTGAAATAATTACATGTAACCGTATGTCCTCTGCTAAAAGTTTGATAGATCAGAGACAAAAAAAGGAGGGCAAATATTGCATAAAACTAATTTCGTAATTTGACAGGATTTGCTGTTTTCCGTCCCAAATTACAATTTGAAACCACCCCCAATAATCTATTAAATTATACACAAAATTAGTTGTTTTGTATTTTAAATAAGAGAAACTTATTATACATGGTTAAAAAAAGATAGCCATGTATTTTTATTAGAAATTTTATCATTACAAAAAAAAAAAAATTATGATTAAATTTTACTCTCATCTAAATATCTTCCAAAAACCTTGATTACTGCAGCACAATTTTTTGGAATTTCTTACAAACTTTTCTTAAAGTTTAAGTTTGACAACTGAGTCCATTCTTTTCTCAAATGACTCTAAGTTCTCTTTTTCATTTTTTCCACTCTTCTCTCAAGTTCACTCAATACTAATAATGGGGATGCCTTCAAGACTTTGAACTATATATAACTCGTTCCACATAATATGTCTGGCATTGACATTTACATTAAACGTAGTGCAAACCATTCTTAGCGCAAGATGAGCATACCGGAATGGTAATAAAAGCAACACGCAGCTTCATAGAGGAAAAACAAGAAATTACACACGTCGATACCCTATCAGCAAGTGTCAGACTCCACCATACTTGTAAATGTCCGTCAAATTCGTTCTACTACTTACAAGGCGTACATATAATAAAAGTAAAGCGTTTACCATTTTCAGTTTCGCCATTTTGATTATTGTCGATCCAATGAAACTTTCTGATAAGTGTTAGAAGAAAATGGTCTCTTTTAAAAAAATGCGGCCGCCATTTTCAAAGCCATGTATATATATATATATATCAAGAGCCAAATGGAGTACAGATGCCATATATGGCCGGGATCTGTCCACCTTTCTCTTAACACTCTCCATACCGTCCAAAAGTGTCTATCTTCGTTTACCGTGGTTGGGTAAGATTAGTGAATCCTTCGCTAAGCGTATTTCATGTAGTTCACGTGAGTGTTATTTTGCAGCGAACGTTCGTGTTGTCTTTCAAACTAAGTCCATACTTTCATCTATGTGTAAAGATGTTCTACCCCCCCACCACCATATTAACTCTGTTATTTACTATTTCAAATGTAGTTGTGGATGCGACTACATAGGTAGAACGACACAGCGGTTGGACGTGAGAATTAAACAACACGTACCTGCGATAATACTAAACAAAAAATTTTCTTTGGGCGATACCATTCGTAACACATATGGGTCTTCCATTGCGGATCATTTTATAAAGAATCCAACTTGTGCGATGGATTTCAGTGTGGACTGGTTTTCCGTCTTGGCCAGTTTGCACTCACTTTTTCCATCTTAAGGTGCTGGAGTCGCTTTACATCAGGTCTAGGCAGCCTTCTCTTTGCAAACAGAGAGATTGTTTGCTTGGACTTGCTGTGATGCGATTCTAGCAGCTTGGTTGGTATAATTTTATATATATATTTTTTTTTTTTTTTTCCTTCCCTGTCCATTCATTCATGTCACCCATGACAGACTTGTTCTTTTCCTCATAATCTAAATTCCCCGTTAACAGTTCTGACGAGAGGGGACGAAACCGGTCGACTGTTGTGTTTTATTTTAAACTTATCATGGCCTACAATACTACATTTCTAGTTTTTAATGCCTTAATACGCTTTTGTACCGTTTCAAACCTATTTAAATATATATATATATATATATATATTGTGTGTGTGTGTGCGTGCGTGGTATTCGTTGCAAAAGTTTCTCAATGTATAATCTTGATAACTGATTCCATTGATTTTTCAATGACTCTAAGATCTCTTTTTCATTTTTTCACTCTTCTGTCAAATTCATCCAATGCTAAATCTAGGGGTCGATTCAAACTTTTTACCTGTAGTATAGGTATATTGTGAAAGAAGAGCATCTAGCTAAAATTCTCTGTTACTTATAACATTTATTCCCAAAGATTAAAATGACATTCCAAACAAATAAATTACCAGAAATATGTCCCTATCCAGAACTGACCATCTATAAAGAAAGGATTAAAAATTCAAAGATTATAACTTGACGAATAATTGAACTCAGACCAAAGACCATTTTTGAAATCATGAAACTCTCTGCTTTGAGATGAGATGTAGGCGATACAATTTTGGTAGATTAGTTATTTAAATAAAAGGTTTTATATTTATTTTGAACATAAAATTAAATATGCGTTCTTCTTAAATTAATATAAGTTCATGGCCAAACCTTTGTCACGTTGAGATTGTAACGAAAACTCAGAACATTCAATATCAGGAATCAAAATAATTATTTTCTTTTACTTTTTACGTAACAGTGTCTTTTACAAAATTTAGCATAGGATTCTGATTAATATTTTGGGAGGAGATTTCAGCAATTATATGTTTGAAATAATGACTTGATTTCCTCTTTTATACTTCGCAACATACGGAAAAAAACGATTAGAAATCTTTAATCAGTAGAGTTAGGGATGAAAGATTGTTCGCGAGATTTCTTTCGGTATTTCGTTTACATTAATTCTTGATCAAATCCGGTAGAAACGCAATATTAATTTTATAGGCACAAAAAAAATAAAGGAAAAAAAAAACCAAAAAACATATGTAGCTATTCTTTAAATATAGAAGCATTTATGTTCTCAAAATAAAGCCGGGATGAAAATGACATTTATGCAGGAGAGTATTTCAACATAAATTAAGAGAGCGCAAATAAATGTTTCAGTAAGACATTCTAACCACTTGAAGAAGGCCAGAGCGTACAACGGCCAAAACTTTGTGATAAATATCGCAACAAAGATGAAGACAATAATCCCAATAGTGTAAATAATTTATATTCTTTTTTATTTCTATTTTTTGCAAGATCCTTACCAAATTGGGGAGTAGGGGCACCACATGTACTAAAGACACGCTATTAGTAGTAAATATAGCAACAAAGATGAGAAGAATAATCCGAACAATGTAAATAGTGTACATACTACCTCATCTCAGAAATATAGACAGACACAGAGTGGAATTTCTAGACAACGTTACTTACGCATTTTGACAAGTAAGATTGGAACAATACGAGCTTTCTTCATGGGGTACAATATTTTTATTAAACAATGTAAAAGGACCCACATTTTTGCCTTATTTTCTGCTCGATGGGATACAGAACAAGAAACTAAAATGGAAATTTTGGAAATGTTGTTATATATAAATGCTATAACTGTAAAAAAAAACAAAAAAAAAACAAAGAAAGAAAGAAAGAAAGAAAAGAAAAGAGAGAAAAATTCGGTTCACTATTTTGCTCGAGATGTGTACCTAAGGCGAAACGGGAAAGGGTACGCTATTTCCAACAACAGATCGCCGGTCGAGACGGTTTCAACATCCTCCAGTTGACAGACTGACTGCATGACGGCGTGATTCTCACTTTCGATATCATTGACATTTCAGTTTTCACAACTCGGCCAAAGTTATCCCCAGAGCGGCGAACGAACCAAAGCTGAATGTTGCCCATAAAAGTCACTTAGCAAAGGTCACATTCTATTCTTCCCGCTGCTCAGAAGCAAATGTATATCTTTTCATAATTCATCCTTTATGTATGTGTTGAATAAAATGGTAAACATTACCTTTCATACATATACATTTGCATATATATATATATATATATATATATATATATATATATATATATATATATGAATTTATATATATGCAGAAATGATTCGTTGAAATATGTTTTATTAAAATCAATCGTCAGGGTTAGTTAAATTTTTCTTGTATTTTTGAATTGTTAACTCACCAGATCAGAATAATGGAACGACAACCGGCAATTCATTTCTTTTCTGTTCGAGTACTTTCTAAATGTCGAGTTTATCATCGACAAATAAATAAGAGCGCAGTGGCTTAAAATCATTTCAGTGAAGTTAAGCAACATAGAACCTGATCAATACAAAGATGGTTGACCACTTTTCAATAACAGATGCTTTAATTTACGGATGGTGTAATGATACAAAATTGTAAATTGTCGATCCTCAATTCCAGTTGGGTTTGTTATATTTAAGTGCAAATGCTATTGGGAAATCGCCTCTTCTCCCCAGCTATGGGTTAATAAGTAAGATCAATAGTAATATCATTATTATCTCTCAAAATATTTTTACAATCTAAAATTACTTTCTTGCTTTAAATAAGCTTCTAGGGTTTGATAAAACGTAGAAAGGGACTAAAGTAATCATGTTACTTTTCGTATTACGTCTACTGTTTCATCATTATTTATTTAGTTAGCGCATATTACGCTGCTGTGTTCACCTCTCCATTCTGCTTAAATTGTGGTTCATGGTGACATTTAAAGAAAATTGGTTCTATAGCGTGTCTGTTCCAGTTCCCGGGCCTATTGAGCTTACCCTGACCCTCCTCTCAGAAGATCCTCTACCAACTTGTAAAACCGTTGACCTCTGAGGTACATCTCCTATGACCAGGCTGGTGATTGACTAATGGCCGCTTGGCTCGGTTAAGTTGCGGAGAGGCGTTCCCTTTCAAACGTCGAGTCGGTAAAGCTTTCCGAATAACCTCCCGCAGGTCGACACCGTTGACCGGAGCGTGGCCGATACAGTGCCCATGCAACTTCGTGGAGCCATGTGTGAGCGTTGGATGTTGGCCGTGGACCAGTAGAGTTCCCCATCCCAATTCACCTGAGTAAGGCAGGGTCGATCGCTTCACTGCAAACGTAGTACCACATAAAGTTACTACCTACATAAACATATAACTTTAATATCTACGTAACGTGTATCGTTTAAGTGACGTAATGAGGAGAACATTTTCAAGAAAAATTACCCGAATGAATAATTAATGTTGTATATTATTATTTTATGCGTTATGTTTTATTTATATTTTAAAACTGGGGTACTATGATTAAAGATATTTTATTTAATTTTGCTTGTTTCTTGTAAGAAAATGATACTAAATATTTTTGGGGAATTTTCGAATACTCGAAAGAGGGATTCATTTTTCTTTTTACTTAATTTCATTGAAATATCAGTAAAATATATTTAGTTATTCTTTATAGCGTGTGATTTATTCCCAGATCTTTTTACGTCTTTGTTCCATCAAAATTTCTTCTGTATTACACAATCTATTATATCATGTGTTGCTGCAGAGGTTTCTGTAGAAAGTAGGCCTTTACGGTTTGGGGTTCCAGAACCACTCCTAACCAGAAGCAATTCGCGTAGACTTTTTGCGAATCAAAGATAATGTACCAAAGAGGCATAGCTACGTTAATGAAGATAATAATTCTTGCCTTTTCCAAGGCTAATTGCGAAAATGTACGTAATAAATTTAGCAGTGATTTGATTGTACACTAATCCCAGCATCCAAACATAAAACACCTACTTTTCGCATTCATCTATATTCTGTAGTGTATTTAATTATTATGAACTAAGAACAGTGTATGATGATAAACTAGACCCGAAACCAAGGCCTTTGACCGGGAGATTGAAGATTTTGAGGAGCGTGACATCACATCTTAAGTACTCTTGTTCTCAGGCCCACCACGACCCAGCGAATTAGCATATACTAGGGTTACACCTATGGGTAAATAATGAACCCTCAAACAAAACACTATGAAAGTATAAAAATACATTTTAAATTAAAAACACGAACAATACTTTTTTTTATATAAAACAGGACAAAATATACATATTTAAAGTAAAATTACCAACAATGCAATTTTTAAACCAAATAACCAGCCGTAAATTTTATCTGAATTCGAGAATATAGTCGCGTTTAAAATATATTTTGTTGAAGCAATGGAATTTAGATTTTTTGAATTAAATTACCGATAGTGGTTGATATGCTGCAAAATAATTTAACCAACTAATCATACAAACAACATGAAAGAACGCTTTCATAAAATGAATCCATATAATATACGATAATTTCATAATGAAATCAAACTGTTTTTCAAAATACAATTTAACAAAACTACAACATAAAACACACATATGACCGCGTCTATTGACCATGTCCGCACAAACATTTAGCTGCACAATCTACCATGTATTAACTTGTGAAAGTATCTTACTTATTATAAAACGCAGATTGTGTGTGTGTGTCTGTACGTTTATATATTATATCGGATTTCCTAAATCTTTCAACCGATTTCAACAAAACCTCACAGGACTACGTAAAATTACCTTACGTTGGTTCTGACAATGCCAAAAATTGGAAAAACACAATTATTTTTTCATGAAACCAATTTGAAAACACGACAAAACACGATTCTGTCGCCAGAATGAAAGGGGGACAACTCATATCGTATTATACTTATTATAAAAACCCAGGTTGTGTGTGTGTGTGTGTGTGTGTGTGTGTGTGTGCTCCTCTATATATGGGATCGGATTTCCTACATTTTTCAAATAACTTCAACAAAACTTCACTTTTTTTTGGCAGGTAGTGTTTCTTATTATCTTGCACACTTTTTTCTTTATTTTTACATTCAGAATGCTTTAAACATTCCATTTACAAGACAATAGTTTATAATAAAATTCTGTTCAATCGGTAGACTCATAACGACCAATTCGTAAAAAAATACAAAAAAAACCCCCAAAAACTAATTAAGACATGCGTGTCCGTCAACCTTAAACAATAATCTTTGTCAATTTTATTTTTCAGTCTTTATGATGGTCGATACTTGATCTATCACTGTTACATCCCCGGGCAACGCCAGGCTCTACTGATAGTAATAAATATTTTTCACTTCAAAGCTCCTAAGATAATTTAATTTCGCACTTAATGACCCATAAAGGTGTTGCTACGCC
>CAHIKZ030001771.1:262500-415000 GCA_903632075.3 Acanthosepion pharaonis | reverse complement strand
TTGTATACCAGCAAATTTAGTTTGTGTAAAGTCGAAAAGTGTCTTTCTTTTCTTCTCCAGGGAATTACATTTTAAAACATGTAAACTTTATTCATGACCAATCAGCATTTGTATACGATTTCATAATCGAATTTTATTTATAAGAACACTTTTCACAATTTCTTTTTACAAAAATAAATAAATAAATAAAAAACTTCTTAAATAAATTCAGCTACCGATAAAATAAATATGAAAAGACGTACTGCTTTTTCTATTTTTGTAGATATTTTAAGTTGTAATATTCATTCAAATTCGCAGATTTAATTTTACATAGATAAATATTTAATAGGCCAGTGTTTTCATATAGTTACACCGGCATTTCTAAATAGTAGAATAAAATATTATATGAGAAATTTAAGTCACATCTTGTCTGGTGCTCCTGCTACATATTTAGAGATTCTTGATCAAATCCCAAGAAGAATTCGAAATGTTATTGGTCCTGTCATGGCATCTCGGCTTTAGTCACTTTTCTTCTGTCTTTTCTATGGATATTTTGAATGATGGAGAAGGGCAGCCTCATCGAAGGTAGTCAGCAGTTCATCTTGCCTTTCATTTCCTTTACAAACTCCTTGTATATTTTCTCTTATCATCTCTAAACACAATATCTAAGACGATGTTGTTTCAGTGTTATCCTTGCAATTGTTCCAAAGAATGAATAAATTTGCGAAACAATTTGTCAATTCACTTAATTTCCGATACCATTTAGTAATAAGGCAATGGACATCAATCAACGTTAAAGGAATGACTTCATTGTAACACCTGAATTATTAATCGTAATATCATCATGATTGATTTATATGATTGGAGGCATTGCTTACTATTATACTGAGTCTAGAAATATCGGTAATCTCGCTAAGCACGACACGAATCATTTCCATAAACCATTTCTACGCACCGCTCAATCCACTGGTGCGGCCATATTTTTTGCAAGCTGAAGTTCTTTGGTTAATATAATCATGGATTATATGAAAGCATTGTAAGCTATTACTTTATTTTTACATTTTACTGAAATTGTATTTGTTTTTTTTTTGTTTTTTTTATTGTTGTTTTTTCAGTTATTTTCTTCCATAATGTGTTGTCTCCTTTTAGGACGTAGTTGATCATAGCACTCCCTTCACGCACTAATATAACCATACACACTTAAAAGTGAAATAAATAGGATACAAATCTGTGTTACTAACCAGAATTACACTGAAGGATGCAGATGACATAAGGATCCACATAGCCCTACATATATTTGTCTATATTTCTGAGATGAGGTATTAGGTACACTATTTACATTATTCGGAATATTGTCCTCATATTTGTTGCCATAGTTATTATTGTGGGGCTCGACCTTTGTACACAAGATGGACTCGTCCAAAGTATACTTATACTACGGAGAGATAGCGTGACAAAAAGGTCGAGACAGGGTGTTCACTCAGAATTATACGAGAGTCCAGAAAGAGAGATAATTACGGCTTCACTTACAGAGACTTGTACATATACTTTTCTACTAACCCGCATTCCTGGACTACTAATCTTCATTTCAAGTTTGTATTCTTACGTTTAATACACATATTTTTCTATTTCAATTACTGGCATTGTTTATTTATTTGTGCAGGATTCCATCCCCGGAATCCACAACAGTTATCACAACGTTTCAGCCGTTGTAGGCTCCGGCCTTCTTCAGGTGGTTGAAATATCGAACTGAACCCTTTATTTCGCTTGCTGAGGTAGACTGTTTTTAAGGACACATTGCGTTGATTAGATCAAGTGACAGGATCCAAAGAGTTGTGAGTTCAATAGCTGCCTATGGCAGGGGATAACTTGGAGAGGTGAGTTAACAGAAGATAACTGATAACTGACACCCATTAACTAAGCCACATTTTTTGCAAGCGGAAGTTCTCGGGTTGATATGATCATGAATTATCTGAAAACATTGTGGACTATTACCTTTTTTTTTTACTTGCTGCAATTTTATTTGTTTTTTTTTATCAGTTATTCTTCTTCCATAATATACCGTCTCCTTTCACGACCTCGTTGATCATAGCTCTCCCCAATTTTTATTCTTGGTAGATCTTAGCAATGATTGACATTTTTCTATTCCGCACACTCTCAGTTGTACCATATGTAAGGGTACAGTTGGCCGTAAATAAAATATTTAAGAAAAGTTATGCCCCTTATAACGGAAGGATGAAAAAGAAGCATTTTCACATCTTCTTTTTTGGAAGGACGGGGCATTCTGGGTACAGGACGTTTTCGGCCATGACACCAAGGGATCTAGACAGATCTCCAATACCCACATCTTATCATTACGCATCCAGCGGCCCCAGGCAACATCCGAACTGTATCTTCAATTAATAAAGATTTGGTAATAGTTTATCCTCTCGTTTCATCAGTTTTTTCTCTTTTTGTTTGCATTTTCTGGAAAACTTGCTCGTTCTTTACAAGCTCCATCAATTATATTCTCTGCCTCGTTCTCTCGAAACACATCTCTGTTAAACGAATCTTCTCTCCAACTGTGAAAAAATTGACCAGCATAATTTACTATATAGGATGATTATATAGCAGTTCAATAGTCTTTTCTTTACGGAATTTTCTTGTGCCTTAATAAGTTTTGAGATTTAGGAAGACATTACTTCTATTCAAATGCGCTTTCAGATTTTGGTGACAAATTTTACGTCAGCTTCATTCCTAATGAAATATTTTTTCCCAAACCTCAACAGAACTTCATGATATACATACTTAAAAGTGAAATAAATAGGATACAAATCTGTGTTACTAACCTGAATTACTTTGAAGGAGACAGACGAAAGAAGGATCCACATAGCCAAACATATTCTTTTTTTATCTGTCTATATTTCTGAGATGAGGTATTACGTACACTATTTACATTATTTGAACTATTTCGGCCGTTGTACGCTTCGGCCTTCTTCAGGTGGTTGGAATGTCGAACAGAAGCCTTTATTTCGCTCGCTGGGGTAGACTGAACTTAAGGACACATGGCGCAGTGTATGAAGGCGTTGGTTAGATCCAGTGACAGGACCCAATGAGTTGTGAGTTCAATACTTGCTTAAGGCAGTGGAGAACTTGGCGAGGTGAATTAACAGAAAATAACTGATAACTGATATCCATTAGACATGGCACGTGTAACTAGAACAGTCTAGCCCAGCGAGTGAAATAAAGGGTTCAGTTCGACATTCCAACCACTTGTAGAAGGCCGAATCATTGTGATAAATATGGCAACAGAGATGAGGACAATAATCCCAATAATGTAAAGAGTTTATATTTTTCATTATTTCTATGTTTTTTGTTAAATCATTACCAAATTGGGAAGTAGCGGCACCACACGTACTAACGACACAGTAGTAGTAGTAGTTTATCCTGGTTGAAGAAGATAGCCTGACGAAGCCCAACCCTCTCCAGACTGGTTTGAATTCAGAGTTTTTCCTTCACTTTCCTACCCAAAGCCATAGCACGGTGTCTGTCCTGGTATTTTACCCATAGCTGGTGAGAGACGAGATGGATTCATACCTTTCTCAAGAGTATTATCACGTAAGTGAATGTGATTCGACTGGAATTCGGACTCGGTCTTCCGATTACCCTATTACTCCTTAGTAAATCCATATCTGTTATGGGACCTTACCCATAATAACATAATGGACTATTCCATACGTAATAAATACTGCGCATCAAGAGGAAGCAGGAGTTCCGTCCGAAGTCGGGCGATCGGCTGATCGGTTGAACTCTCTGCCTTCGGGCGGGAGGAACCCGAACGAGGCTACGCCGAAGAGCTGAGTCTCTTTCAGGGAGGTAAACCGACCCTGAACCCGTTTATACGGGTTCAAAGGGCATATTTCTGGCCGAGTCCACGGGCTCGGTGATCTCACGTTAAACCGGCCTTGTGCCACATGATGCCTTCGTGGTGGGGTGACTAAAATACTGTTCAGTCTGAAGTCCGTCAGGAGTCTGTCAGTTGAGTCAGAGGCAGTTCAGGCAATTACTACAAGACATTGGAATAGTGATACTGGTCGAGATACTAGTCGAGACTACATTGTTCTCTCTACTAAACCTCATTGTTCATACTAACACTTTCTACTTCTTTGTATATATTCCTGTTTGTAATATATCTGTGTTATTCCATATACGTGTCGAGTTCTTCTTTATTGGTTCTACTTTGGACCATCACCGTGGTGCGATGACCTGGACCATAACAATATCCAATAGAATCATTCAAATATATTGTTCTATACGTATTCTATTACGTGTAATATCTATAAGGAAGGACAGACTGTGGGTCTCGTGACAAATTCTAAGAATAATTTGGACAGAACGTGAGAGCAACGTGGGTGTTTTGAAGAAAACTAAAAGAACGAGACAGATAACATTCATGCTATATATCATCATAGAAAATGACGCAAAGAGTTTAAAGTTCACAGTGAAGGAAAGAGAAGCACTGAAAAATAAGCGGCAAACTTTTTGACGAGTTTTAAGTAAAATATTCACCCAATATAATTCATAAGAAGCATTCATGGCAGAGTGTTACTAAATGAGTTCGTTGCATGGCCGTAAGCGGCGGGACATGTGAAGCTTTTAAAAATATGTAGCAAAGTTAACGATGGGCCCAAGACTTGACGAGCTTATAGAAGCAAAGATATTACTGATTTGCGAACTATTCCATCTTAGACTGTTCCACAAAATAAACGATATTGTGAAAAATTTGGAGTAGCTCTTCCTTTTTACCGGAGGAATAGGAATGAAAATATGATTCGAAACTCTGTACATCGCAAAACATGTCCTAGCAGTGAAGGTCTAAACTGAAACAACTAGGATATGTCGGCTGTTTGCCATGGTAATAGCGATTCAATAGTAATAGGTTTTTAACAAAAGAATAATGTGAGTTCTGTTGGGATGACTTCATTTCCCACAATGACACGTAAACATTTTGAACTTTGTTGAAGATGGAAATGTGAAGATTGTGCAACTTCGGCCCAGTTTGGAAATAGCAAACCATTTTTGGTCCGATTTGATTCTTGGACAGCTGGAGCATTGCATATGGTGTAAAACACTTTATGGGACAACGAATCGATCATATTTGCAGATTGAATGTTTAGTAGAACAAGAATGAACAGAGATTGTAAAGTTAAAAAGTAGAGTAATAAAAGACGGGATGCTATGGAGAGCTATACTCATCGTCATCCTGAGGAGAGTTACTGTATAAGAGAACATTCATAAAAGATATACATTGAAATCGAGTTTTGATATTAATTTGATAAGTGACTGTTAAATATTCGCATATAATATTTTCATCAAGGAACAGACATGACGCCACATAAATACTGCTGAGAATGCCATGAACTTTATATATGAGTAACAAGGGATAATTAGAATCAGAAAGAGCATTAAGCATTTTGAAACTCACAGGATAATGACGGAAAAAAGGGAAGAGCAAATAAATAACAAAATCTTGTGTATATTATTTACATTATTCGGACTATTGTCCTCATCTTTGTTGCCATATTTATTACAACATTTCGGCCGTTGTACGCTCCGGCCTTCTTCAGTTGGTTGGAATGTCGAACTTAAGGACACTTGGCACAGTGGATAAAGGCGTTGGTTACATCCAATGAGAGGACCCAAAGAGTGTGAGTTCAATACCCGGTTAAGGCAGTGCAGAACTTTCAGAAGGAAATTAACAGGAAATAACTGATAACTGACATCCATTAAACATGGCACGTGAAACTAGAACAGTCTACCCCGGTGAGCGAAATAAAGGGTTAAGTTCGACATTCCAACCACCTGAAGAAGGCCGGAGTGTACAACGGCCAAAACGTTGTAATTAATATGACGACAAAGATGAAGACAATAGTCTGAATAATGTAAATAATGTACAGAATACCTACATCTCAGATATATAGACAAAATCTTGTGTAAATGGATGGCAGACTAGTGCTTTGGGAGGGATGATGAAATGAAAAGACTTATTAAATGTTACAAAGGATACAATGTTGTGGTGTGCCATAATCGTGCACTCGCCCACTGAATGATTCGATTTGTTTGTTCAACTCCTTCAGGCAGTCAGTTATGTGCCATGCGTGATACACCCTTAGGCAATCATGTATCTTTCCATACATGACTGACGAGGCAAATTTTTCCCGCAGTAGATTGTCATTTCTTCCTGCGGTAGACCAGTTGACATCCAAGGCTATAAAACCAGGTCTGTCCTGCTATTTACCCATAGTTGGTGGGAGAAGAGAATTCATACCTTTCCCAAGGGTATTATCACGTAAGTGAATATAAAAGATTCGACTGGAATCCGAACTCGGCTCTCCGATTCCTCAATTCGAGCCACTATCCATGACTCCACCGAAATTTAAATTTCTTGAGAGATTTGAAGTAAGAATATATGTTATATACCAATCTGCTTCCACAATTGAATACAAGGTAGATGATACTCAGGTCTATTTTCATATAGATGCTTATGTGCACATAATTACTAGAAGACGTGATATGTGTGTTTTATGTCATTCTTTTATTTAAGTAACATTTTGGAATACACTTTAATTTCTTTAAGGAATTGTAGGATATTATATAAATGTTGATCGATCAATTGTCGGTAATTTTACTATGAATACGTATTGTTGGTAATTATTTTACATATAAACATTTCACTGGTATTTCTATTCTAAAATGTATTTTCATAGTTTTGTCTTTGTTTGGGGGTTCACTTATTGCCAATAGCTTGGAGACTAACACATGCTACCACCCCAGGGAAAGGTTGATATTGGAACTACAGCAATTAAGAGGTTGTTCCGCGTTCCTCAAAACCTCCAATCTCCCGATCAGAGGCCTTGCTGTTGGATGTAGTTTATCGTCATACCAAGGTGGAAACCCCTGAATGGAAAAAGCTCATAAAATAAAATGACGTTGTGATGATGTCTAAAAATATGGTTTATTAAATATGCAATTATGAAAAATGAAATATAAGGTTTTTTTAAGTGTTATTTTTCAGAAATCAACGTAGGGTCACAAAAGAAAAGAATATATTTCTTTTAGAGACTCATATCCTTCTTCGTTGGGAAGCCTTTCTAATTGTAATAACAACTCGACACATTAAACGATTATGGCTTTAAAGTCTTGGGTTAGTGTAAATCTAACCAAACAGGTTTACCATTCATTATCTTCCCGATTGCTGAAGTTATGAAGATGTAAGAAACATAGGTTGACAGAAGAAAAGAAACAACCTGTTTGAAATATCTTTCACCAAGAGATACGGGATTTAGAAATGCGTATAAAATATTTAAATTTAATTTTTATTTAAATAATATATTAATATCTGCTGCTGTCAATAACTGTCAAATCATTCTAGAGAAGATATCACAGAAAATATACGAATTCATGAATTTGAAATGTAGGCTTTCTAAAATTGCAAGAATAAAAATATTTTTCTTCTCTATGAATCTGATTTCCTAACAATGCGTAAAAATAACCGAAATTATTGTAACATGAACAGAAAAATCTGAAGGTATTTGAAAATTAACTCAGCAGATTAGGTTTGGCCAGCTGTGCGAAATAAATATTTCAACAAAATAACATTGCACTTTACGGGTTTAATTTAATAAAACAAAACCTATACATACACGCACACTGTTATGACAATACTTATCTCCCCATTCATATATAATAGCTGGCCACTCATATTCAAGGATACACGTCTATTAGGGCGGCTAGCCAATCCCTATTACAGACGCTCGCTCAGGCGTATTTGTGTTAGTTTAATACCTAGAGAGTCAACCGGCAGCTTATACTGGAACTACGCTGAGCAGACCTTAGTTACAGTTTCTGTGCGAAAGCATGATCAATAATCTGAGCAAGCACATTCAAACCCTCGGTCACGATCACTTATGACTTCGTGCTAGCACAGCTATCGACAGCCCCCAAGGGTTGCGTCTACCCAATCTCATTTAGACTGCTTGGGTCAACACGTTGTAGGGGATTGACCCCTCAACATAACATCAGAATACATACTTCTTGACAAATCAACCGTGGTGAGATTCGAACAAATGTCTCACATTCTAACCACTCGGCCACGCGGCCCATTCACATAAATAAAGTAGTAAATACTGTATGTTGGTCTGCAGTTGGAGATCGTCTCCAGCTGTGCTGGTCAAACTCTCTGCCTCTGGGGAGAGAGGATACAGACGAGACTATGTCGAAAGGCAGACTCCCTTCTCGGGAAATTGTTACTCGATCCTGTTTTAATAGTGGCCTACGGGGAATTTTTGGCATAATTACGGGCTCGAATAACCCACATTAAAATCGGCCTTGTGCCACATCTGACCGCGTGGGGCGGTTGGTAGATATCCTGCAGTTAGAGGTTAATTGTGGAATTCACTTGTCTCAGTCTAGCAGTTAACTACATCTTCTACGCGCTGCTGGCTAATCTTATATGAGTTGTTCGTGTTTTAAGTATTATCGTTCATTACCAAACTTCGTTTGATTATTTTATTCACTAAACTTCCCTGGGTTACAACACACACACACACACACACACACACACAGACAGACAGACAGACAGACAGACACACACGCACACGCACACGCATATATATATATATATATATATATATATATATATATATATATATGAAGTTAATTGTTTTCAGAGGCCTAACGATTGCGCCTAGCATGAAACAGCCTGTCGCCTCTGAGTGCTGACTTCACTGTTCACTTTATATTTATCTTTACATACGCTCTATCTTTGAGCATCGCTTAAACAAGTTATAAATATAGTACACCATAAACCTGGATTTCTTTACATACATACATACATACATACATACATATATATATATATATATATATATATATATATATATAATTAAATAAAAACAGGCCGCTCTAAGGATCCATGTAATACATTATTTCACCACAGCCCTTTTAAAGAACTGCGGATCATCAGACTTTACTTCCAAACTATTTATTTAAATTATTTGCTCTGGATTTACATTGAGCTCTCTGGATTTTATCCTCCGTAGGTTTAAAAATACGGATTACCTAGTTTTTCATAAACTATATATATATATATATATATATATATATATATATATATATATATATATATATATGTTAACAATAAAATCCAAAATTATCTGAGTTCTTGTCTATACAGTTAGGAGGGGCAGGAAAGAGAATTTAATTCTGAAAGCTAAAAAAACTAACCTGCAGAAAAAACTAATACAGAGTTTATCCATTTCAATGCTTCAGTCAGATGAAATGCACGAGGCAGGAGTAAGGGGTGGGGTGAACGTATTTGTCGTAAAGGGAAGGCGTTTTATAAAATTGAACCTAAATATTTAACTTTTGATTTGTGGTTATATGAAGTATGAAATAATAATAAAGAGGGGAAATTAACTAAACAAATTAGAATTCGTTATAGTGTTGACATTTAAAGAATTAGAGG
Organism: Acanthosepion pharaonis; assembly: GCA_903632075.3. NCBI lineage: Eukaryota > Metazoa > Mollusca > Cephalopoda > Sepiida > Sepiidae > Acanthosepion > Acanthosepion pharaonis. The sequence goes on along the minus strand of CAHIKZ030001771.1, from coordinate 405,516 downwards.
GTAGGGGATATTATGGAAATATGGTAGTTATGTTATGGAAATTTGAATTTGTTTTTATATTGACATTTTAACACTATGTGTTTTATTTGTTTTTGATATTGTCGACAGCAAAATAGGGTATAATAGGGCCAATTGAACACCGTGTGTGAGAAAATGACAATTCACTCAACCATAAATCTGAAAACGGCATGCTGTACTGCTTGGCATTCGCACCGGAAGCTTCACTCCGAACATTTCAGAGTGTTTGCGTGTCAATCTGAGGACAGAGCAGAGGATTCGGAAACAGATGGCATACCCAGTCAACATCATGGTGCTTGGAGTGATCAGCAGTAATGGCGACGTTATTCCTCCATTCATCTTCTGACAGAACCTCAGGCTCAACGCTTTTTTTACATGAGATACTTCGAGGAGCTAGTGCTGCCCTGTGTCAAGATGTTGCCTGCGGGAAGCCCCCAACAGGACTTTGCACCATGCCACATTCTTCATATTTAAACATAATCACGGCTATCAAACAAATTTCTGCGACCATGTCATTAGTTACATCTAAGTCAACAGACTACAAGACCATCGATTATTATGTGTGGCGCGCCGTTGAGCGAAACACGAAGAAAACTCCTTGTAACAACAAAGATGAACTGAAGGCAAGGATTATGGAAGCATTCACCAACTTAAACAAGGAGACCTCACAGAGAGTTGCAGGAGATCCCGAATTTGTCTGGAGGCCGTGGATGACGATTTCATTGAATAAATTTACTGTGTAGCATTTCAAGATATTTTCGTGTAATTTTGGTAAATATATCTGTTAAAATTAGATCTCATTGTTGTTGACCATGTTTGCTGTAGTCTCTGAATATGGAATCCAGAGAAGTCCGTAATCTGTTCCATATCAGAGGTCGGCAGTGAAGATTCGGAAAAAGTTTCATCGGCTGTTAAGATAATTCTTTTGTCATCGATATCAGGTTGGCAGTGCAGAAAAATGATTTTCCAAATTTTCTTTAAAAAATACGCATTTGAATATTTTGAGCTTTAAAATTTGTTAACCCTTCTATTGGTGAACTATAAAATGAGTCAGCTCATTTAGGCTAGCTCACTAGTACAGAATACACAAAAAACTGCAACAATTGTCATTTTCAATTTTGCATAATTTAGACGACAATCCATCGCACTCTGTATAAATAAACGTGTTTTTCCTGAATACCCTCTTCCAAACAATTAATAGATTTATTATTTGAGCCCCATAATTTTATTACTTCAAACGGTATCATTAGTGGATACTCCTATTTGAAACAGAGCCCTCGTCTTTATTTTTAAAAATTTAAACAGTCTTTATTATTCCTATCAGTCTACAATAAAACTCATAAAAAGGAAAAGCTAAAAAGCAAAGTTTTGGAAATGTATTGTTGAGGGATTAAATAAAATGTACATATTTTCTTTTCATCTTGGTTCAGACAAATTCCAAAGAAACTATTTAGTGTGTATTTTTTCGAGTCATAATTTCCGATCCCTCATCCAAAAGGATTTTTCGTCTTGAAATGTTATTATTCCCTACTTTTCTTGTTGACAAAGCTTGCATTTATTACAATATTTGGTGTAGGGTTTGGAATTTTTTTTTCATTTTCCATTTTACAATCGGATCTTTTTTTTATATTTTTTCATATTTGGCTAGATAGGTAGAACACCTAAGACATTCTTGATTGAATCATGACTTGTTATTATACCTGATTTTCTTGAAGCTGTATATTTTGCTATGGCCATTGTGTCCATTACTTTTGCTTTATAAATTACTGCTTCCGTTTTGCAAACCCCATCTAATTTGACATTACTTTTATTTGCATAGTTTACAGTTGACGATATCTGCAACCTTTTAAATGTTGCAATATCGATCAAAGCCATAGGTTTATACAGAAACGACTGTGTATTAATTCGAAGAATCTGTAAAGGCAGAACTAATGAAAAATATAAAATAGGAAATAATAATAAAAAAAATCAAACTTGAAAACGCTAGGATTTCCAATAGATATAAAATCAAACCCGAAAATAATAAATTTCTTAGCTATGACATACAACATAAGCCACGGAACCGACAAACCGTACAGAAAACCAAACAAGAAACCTATATAGATGAAAAAAAATGTAACCACGCCTAATCTATTCAGAAAAATACACATATATAGAAATAAAAGAATTTCAACAAGTTATAGTAGTCTAAAATCATTGAATGAAAATAAAAAAAAAACATCATATGAATCAACCCTTAGAAATAGCGGATATTCAAACAAACTAGAATACAAAACGAAAATAATTTAAACGCAACGAAATATAATTTGTTTCAAACCCACGTCACAGAACAATACGATAAAAACAAAAATAAGGAAAATATTCTTCAAAATAAACGCTTGACGCAACACTTCCGGCAATAAAATACTCAACAAAATCAACAAGAATTAAAATAACAATAAAATACAGCAAAGTAACACCATTAAATATAACTGCAGAAACAAAGAAACTGCCCCCTTAACAATAAATGATTAACCAATAAAGGATTATACAAAGCCATGGTAAATAATAAAATTAACACAGACAAAAAAAATACATGGTTATAGCAAAACATTTTTAAAGAAAGGTATTATAACCACAAAATATTATTGGAAAGAAAAAATACACGGATAATACAACCCTATCAAAATATATATGGAACCAATAATAAAACAATATCATCATCAAAATCAATTGGGAAATTATAAAAAAGTGTATTAAGAATAAAATTTGTAAATTATGCTTAGAGGAAAAAATAGCTATAAGTAGGTCTAAAAACCAAAATAACCGCTTAAAACAAAACCTGAAATAATGGGCAAAAGAATGCATATATTTAAATATTTATTTTGCCATCTAACCAAAAAAAAAAAAAAAAAACACCAAAAAAGACAAACCTGACCCACCATTATTAATACCTTAATAAGACCAAGTCAAAAAGAAAATACTAAATATTAAATAAAAATAAAAATGAAACCTTAAATAAACGATAACATATTAAATAAGCATACACTTATTTTAATTACATACACAATTTAACAATTAAATATGTATGTGTGTTCTGCGTTCGTGCGGTACGTGCGTAGGTGTGCTGCTGTGTACATAATATATGTGTATGCATATGTATAATGTATTTGTGCAAGAAATGACATTTTAAAAAATTAAATTATTTCTACATTTACGCATTATATTATTGCTAACAAAGCAAAGACGTATGTGTATATAGCACCATATTTATCTGCATCTGATGCCTGTAAAAAATGCAAAACCTAATAGAATGAATTAAACAACCTGTATAAACAGCCTGAAAATTAATACATATGCATGGGAATTCTAACAATATAATTTAAATTATATAATTATATATTATAATCCTAACCTTCCACAATTATATGTTTTTTTAAAATTTTTAATTAAAAGCGTAATGTGTTCATTATTCATGTATATATATATATTTCTTCTATTTATATATATATATATATATATATATATATATATATATGTATGTTGTTGAATATAAAATATCAAGTGTGTGTGTGTGTTGTTGTGAAAAAAAATAACTTTGTTGTGTAATGTTTGGATATTAAAAACCATTTAAATTTAAGTATTTAATCATTTAATATTATATATATATATATATATATATATATATATATATATATATATATATATATATATATCAGGTCATCCCATAAGTTCTGTCCGAATTTTAACTTTTTTGTTAAAATGAACGAAATTTAAAGAGTATTTTATAATGTCTAATGGAGCTGAACATTATTTTTTATGTTTAGATGCATTTAAACTGATCAAATTTTATTTCAGAGAACAATAAAATTAAATTTTGTTTGATTAAAACCCTGCTAACATGGAAGTACCCAAGAATCATTTGAGGCACATAATGCTTTATGAGTTCAAGAAAGGAAACTCAGCAGCCGAAGCGGCTAGAAACATTCACTCAGTTTATGGAGAGGAATGTGAATGAAAGAACTTGCAGAAGATGGTTTGCAAAATTCAGAGGTGGAGATTTCACCCTTGAAGATGAAGATCGAACCGGACGTCCAGTTGAGTTTGATGAAAAGCTTCTTGAAGCAGCCCTTGAAGAAAATCCTGCTTTATCAGTTGAGGAATTGGCAGTGGTTCTCAGTTCAAACCATACAACTGTTCATCGTCATCTTCAACAACTTGGAAAAGTTCCTAAACTTGGAAAATGGGTGCCTCATGAATTGTCTGAAAACAACCTCAAATCCTGAGTTGACATCTGCTCTTCTCTCCATTCTCGCCAACTTGTTTCACCTTTTTTGGATAGACTTGTGACTGGCGACGAAAAATGGATCTTTTATCGAAATGTTAAGCGTCGTAGACAGTGGCTTGGTAAAGGGAAGGACCCCAGCCACAGCCGAGAAGGGAACTTCATGGGCAAAAGGTTCTTCTTTCAATCTGGTGGGATCGCCAAGGAATAATCCACTTTGAATTCTTACCACCTAATGCAACAATTAATGCTCAAATATACTGTCAGCAATTAGAGCGTTTGAACCAAGCTTTTTGAGGAAAAAAAAACCTGCTCTAGTGAATCGAAAAGAGGTGATGTTTCATCAGGACAATGCGCGACCCCACACAGCAAGAATCACGTCACAAAAGATCGAAGAACTTGGTTGGGAGAAAATTCCTCATCCACCTTATTCTCCCGATCTTGCTCCTTCAGACTACCATTTGTTTCGTAGCTTACAGAATCATTTGGAAGAAACAGCTTTTGTAACACAGGAAGAGGTTAAAACTGACATTTGTGAGTTCTTCGAATCAAAGCCAAAAGAATTTTACAGTAATGGAATTAGTAAGCTTGTTAATAGATGGAAGGAAGTCATAGATAATCAGGGAAAATACATTGTTGATTGAATCTGTAATTAAATGTAACATTTGGTCACTTGTTTTCTTTATTCAAAATTCTAGTTACAGAACTTATGGGATGACCTGATAAAATGTTTATATAAAAAAAAATATAATAATAAATTCTTGATAATTGAAGAATGGACGAACAGGCCCATCTATGAAACTCTGGAGTCGGAATGCGGAAGGTAACGTCGATGATGTTTTTTTCTCGCATTATTCTTATATATATATATATATATATATATATATATATATATATATATAGTTCATTTGTCAATAAGAATTAAAAAGAAAATTTTGACAGGAAGGTACAAATATTTCGATAAATTTTTAAGTGGTGGGAATTTGACTACGGTCCCAGCGGAAATTTGCATTATTTAATTTTCGTTGCAATATTCCGCTGGGATTTGAATATTTCCGTTCTTTGTCAATAAGAGTTTTTTTCCTGATCATTAATGGCAGTTGATCAATTTATATTGAAGGGATTTAGCTCGGCATTTTGTAGAATATATTAAGAATACTAGATAAATTCGTTCTGATAAAACGTTCGATTAGTAGGAATGAGAAATTGATCAAATTCACCGGATAGTATTGAGAGAGCAGTGATACCGATGGAGAGAATGATGAAATCACGTGGGTCACGTGAGTTCATGGGCTGGCGAACTCCTATTTCTATGGAAGACAGAAGTCATTAGCCCACAACGGCTGGGTGAACAAAAAAAAAAAAAAAAAAAAAAAAAAGAAAAAAAGAAAAAAAAGACAAACAAGACATGCACCGTTTCCCCGACATGAAATATTACAGAATTATCTCGATTTTGACCGGTGCAGACTGCTAGTTATATTCATATATGTTGTATTTTCTCTGTGTTGGACAGTGGAACTTATAACCACATGTGTATACAATACTATATTTGCCACAGCCGTATGCACAGCATTGCATATTTGATATTCTTTCATTTCAAATATCCTCTTCATTTATCTCATGAGATATCACAGTTATACTTCAATCTATAATGGAGAATTGAAACTGGAATTATTATCTCTTTCCTAGCAACACTATTAATAGACCTTAGCATGTTTAAGGATTCATTCCCATCTATCTATCTATCTATCTATCTATCTATCTATCTATCTATCTATCTAATGCATGTGCACGTGTCTAAGTACATTAGGAGCCTGAAAAATCATTAGCATTCATATATAATGAATATATATATATATATATATATATATATATATATATATATATATATATATATATTATACACACATAGATACATACATACACAGACAACGTACACATATAGATATAGATATATATGAAAAAGAGAAAATTAACGAACATTTAAAAATCGAAATTACAGTTATCAACATATGTTTAAGACAGGCGGGACTTGTCTGGTCGTTTCATTTACAAAATATTTGGACATGAATATATATATATATATATATATATATATATATATATATATATATATATATATATATATATATATATATATATAGAAGATGAGTGTTTTTGCGTGTGTGAGAATAAAAGACAAGAGGAAAAATTTTTCTTACCCGGTGCGTTTCGTCCTCTGATGGACTTTATCAAGACAAATATAAAGATTTACTTTCTTGCACGTGTTTTCATACAAGAGCAAGTGTGTCATTGGTTTATCATGACTTATAAATTTTATAAACAAATGACAAGCTTACTTTAGCTAAAACACACATGAAATATATTATCTCAAATAAACAATAGAAAAAATTCGTCCATAACATTACCTACGAACTAAGTAAAAAAAAATATACTTCCATTCTACGTAGAATACAATGCCAACACTTTCATCACCTCATTGTATATGCAAACCCAATAGCAGAGACTCTTGCCAGCTTAATTTTAAGAGTGAATGCCTATTTAGTTACAAAATATCAGTGATGAAATATTTCCTCAAGGGGATTCACCAACTCTTCTACTTTTCCTTATAGAGCTAAATAACGCAAAGCAGACACTAGTTAATAATACCTCATCGACCATAAAATTAGGCAATTTGTTTCTAAAGTAAACAATAACAATAACATGAACATCTAGAAAAAGCCAAATAGACGTCAACTATAAGCAAGATGAATCTTCACTTAGAAATATCATAAAGGAATTCACTACCCCAGACGACCCGAAAAAAATTAAAACAGCTAACTTAATTTTAAAAAATAACAACACACCTGCAAAATCAAAACTGAAAAGAACCTAAATTATCTACAAGTTCAAATGCCCCTTAACTAACTGTAGGAATTTTAAAAAAATCATTATAACTCTAGAAACATACTTGCATTCAGTTAAAATGTAAAAATAAATTCATCCTTCAGAATGGTTAAAAAAATAGCCGAAAGCGCTTGTAACGAGAGAATATTTCGAGTGTTTTACACAATTTATGTTTAGAAAAGAAAGGAATTGTACAAACAGAAGACAGAACTAAATAAAAAGCGAAATCGCTCGTCTTCAACGCATCTTCTATTTTAATAGATCCCTGCCTAAATTCATAATATATATATATATATATATATATATATATATATATATATATATATATATAGAGAGAGAGATATATATATATATATATATATATATATATATATATATAAATATTTATATATATATTTTTAAATTTTTATATATATATATATATGATTTATATATATATATATATATATATATATATATATATGAAATGCCTATATTTCGTTAGAATATCTTCATTAAGACAGGTTTCGTTAAGTAATTTAGATATGGTCTGTCTACTGATTCTCGATAGGATCTTTTTATATTCGCGGATGAGCTTTTCTGTGCGGTTATTAAAAGAGAAAGACACCGTGTTGGCTCATATTCCAAATACTTTCGACATAGCATAATGTCATCATTAAGGTATAGTTACTTATAGGGTAAGTATTTAGTGCTCATTAGTGTGAAGGAGAAAATTTTTGTGGTCATCCGAAAATTACCATTTTTATACGTGGAGTCAGGAAATCTGTGTCATGTGACGCGGACACCGTTTAAGGGGAGGTAAGTAGGTAAGCTCTAGATACTATCTATTGTATATATTTTAAAATGTTTGTGGAGTATTTTCAGTTAATAATATTTAGGTTTTTATATAAATACTTTTGAGAATTTTTAGTTTATTCTTTGCGTGGAAAAGTATAGAGATATTTCTTAGTAAATTCTCAATAAAGAATGGAGATATTTCTTATTAACTTCTTACTAAAGTATGGAGATATTTATTACTAAATTTTTACTAAAGTATGAAGATATTTCTTACTAAATTCCTACAAAAATATAGAGGTATATCTGACGAAATTCTTATTAAAGTATGGAAGTATTTCTTACTCTATTCTTACTAAAATATGGTGATATTTCTTACTAAATTCTTACTAAAGTATGGAGGTATTTCGTACTAAATTCTTACTAAAATATGGAGATATTTCTTACTAAATTCGCACTTAAATATGGAGATATTTCTTACTAAATTCTTAATGAAGAATGGAGGTATTTCTTACTAAATTCTTACTAAAATATGGTGATATTTCGTATTAAATTCTTACTAAAGTATAGAGGTATTTCTTACTAAATTCTTACTAAAATATGGAGATATTTCTTACAAAATTCTTACTAAAATATGGAGATATTTCTTAGGAAATTCTTACTAAAGTATGGAGGTATTTCTTACTAAACGCTTACTTAAGTATGGAGGTATTTCTTACTAGATTCTTCCTAAAGTATGGAGGTAAATTCTTTAAATTTATTACTAAATTTAAAAATATTAATAAAAAAAAATTCCTACTAAAGGATAGAGTTATTTCTTACTAAATTCTTACTAAAGTATGAAGGTAGTTCTTGCTAAAATTTTCCCCACCGGTATCACAAATTTGAATTTCATGCTCAAAGAAATTTTCAGGCGCTACATTGACACCTGAATATTGCGTTGTGTATACTATTTCAATTAAGAATTTAGGAATTAAACCTCTATAAATACTTGGACGAGCGATAACAGCTATATCTTTCTTATGAAATTGTTTAATATGCCAGATTTTTATAAACCGAAAGCATTACTTCCTGCTCAGTCATTGAATGGCGAATGTTTCCTTATTTGGAAAATCTTAATATAACCATTATTATTAGTAGCCTTGCGACGTTGGCTAAAATGGCTGCTACGTTTTGACCATTATATAACAGTCAGCTGTGTATTTTAATTTGTTTGAAAATAGATAGATAGATACATACATAAACAAATAAACAGACAGACAGATAGTAAGATATATAGATTGACATATATATATATAGACATATATAGACTATATAGACATAGAAATATATATATATATGTATATAATTATGTATATATATATATATATATATATATATATATATAAAAAACATTGAAGTTGATACTCAGAGGCGACAGAAAACAGTAATAATAATGTAAATAATGCAAGTCATCTCTTGGAAAATATATGCACTTATTTCAACTCTCCCAAACCATAATTTAATTAGCAGATCATATTATCTCTAGCCTTGGCTGGAAGTCAGTCGAGGAAAAGGAATACTATGAATTTAAATTATTAAGATGCCTATTTTATTACTCGATAATTCATGCAAGTTATTAGATATTAAAATGTCATGGGGGGGCATATTAGTAAAAGTAAAACTGGGATGGGTAGAGGTTAATCCTGCCTTAGCGACCCTGGATTCCCGAGTATGAATGGTCCCCTGGCGTCTGTCTCTCACAAGAACTGAGCTTCGTCTTGTGCTACACATCCTTCCTGAGTCGCGACAAAAGTGAAAAGGAGTAAAAGTAACAATTTTCTAAGAAAACATGATGTTTATTTATTTATTTATTTGGGTTAATTTGTTTTACTGAATAAATAAATATAAAATAAAAAAAAATAAATAAAATACATGTAAAACAATTTAAGCAATATAAATAAATAAATAAACAAGATATTCCCGACAAAATAACCGCCAGAATGGATTACCCACAATGCACCACTAACCCATACATATATATATATAGTCGAGAAAAATCCAACACCTGCAGCCTGACTATTGCGTCTAGCATGAAACAGTCACGTTTGAGTGTTGACTTCAATGTTCCCTTTCATATTTATATTTACATACGTTCTATCACTGATATTAATCACTTTATCCCATAAATTTAGGACACTTTAAAACTATATTTCTGCACATATATATATATATATATATATATATATATATATATATATATATATATATATATATATGTGAAAATATAGAGAAAATAGGAAGGAACTGGTTAGGTAAATAATCCAAAGTTCCTGAGTATTTAGTTATTATTTTTTTAAAAATAGTGCTCAATACAAAAGTAGAGCATAAATATAATTATTTATTTAAAAATATGATTCCAACTCGCGACATGAGATATGAGACCTCTTATGTCGCGAGTTGGAATCATATTTTTTAATAAATAATTATATATATATATATATATATATATAGATAGATATAGATAGATAGATATGAAATGACCTGCGTTGGTTTTATATAGCCTGTACGAGCTTTTTCGCGGCCCTGGGTATTATAGCTGCAGCTTGTTCTCCCTTAAATAGCAGGCGGCAGAGTATTTTACTTTGATTAAATATAGATAGATGTATTTTACACACACACACACACACACACACACACACACACACACACACACACACATATATATATATATATATATATATATATATATATATATATATATATATATATATATGAAAAAACATTACACCTTTTAGTGTTTACAGGCGGTCTTGTGACCTTGTGTATAATAACTATTGCTTCTTCTCCCACATATATCAATCAGCAGGTAGATATATATGGACCTGTGTAGGTTTTATATAGCCATTATAGGCTGTCTTGCGACCTTGTATATAATGACTACTACTACTTGCCCTTCATATGATAAGCCACAGTGTAAGAACCGATTTAAATCCACATCTTAATAGACTCTCGTCAATGCATATATGCAACTGTTTGGCTCAGCATTCCTGGACAGATTACTAAAGATGTTTTACTTGAGAACTGGAAAAGTAAAAATAAATGAAACGCAAAACAAAACGAAAAATGCCGATGTTAAAATTGTTATAGCTCAAGTAAGGTAAAGCAGGAACCCGGATGTTTCAAAAGTGGCAGTGTCCATTAAATTCCATTCTAAGTCTCCGGACGCAGAGAGAGAAAATGGACGAACGTCTGTAAATAAATGGCATCAACGCTGGAGAAAAAAATTATTTCTATATTTATCCGTTATTACGGAAAGAAACGGTGCGGTCAGCAAGGCACTATCAAACTACAGAGTAAAATCTATTTCTAACTATGTCTGCAAAATGAAAGATGGAAGTGAACATGAAAATATGTTTACCCCGTCCATTCAATTTCAAGAAATTTGAATGAATAAAAAAGTAAAAAAAATGTACGTATGAAGTTTAGTTTTGTCTGGACCAAAATATCAATCCTACCAGCACCGCTCAAAAAAGAATTACACTAAAATAATTCCCTCGATGAGTTTGCTAAATACGGTGCTACAGCAGACGACCTAATTCATTATTTACTAACCTTAATATAATCAAGCAAAAGGTAACAACATAACGGAGTCTTATTCTTATTCTTGTTCTTCTTCCATGTGCCGTGTCATTCAAGGATGTTGGCGATCGTGGATCTCCACATTTTCCAGTCCGTTGGTCTTTTTGTTATCTCTCCTAAACCTTGTTCCACCATCCATTTACTCTAGACAATTACGTATGGTAGGAATTGTTTTCCACGCTCCTGTTTGCTTTTAATCTGGTCTGTCAATATCAAATATTTCAAGTTTTCTTTCCACAGGATGTGCTCTAGAAATCTCATGTCTTTTGCGTATGTTAAGTATGAATATCTTCTTTTTTTAATTTTCCTTATATCCAAATCGTCGTCGTTGTTCGGTTCATGATATTCTCAGCATCCTTCTGTAGAGCCATGTTTCTGTTTATGTCTTTTTTTTTTCTAACGTTTTTTTTTTCTGTTTCTTTATAATATCTTTAGTTTTGGAAGGCGTGTTTCTATATTGCAACTTTCCGTCCTATATGAAAAAAAAAACACTTAATAAATATTTAATATATTGTATCTTCAATTAAGAAAAAAGAAATTATCTACATTATTTACATCATTCGGACTATTGTCCTCATCTTTGTCGCCATATTTATTACAACGTTTCGGCCGTTGTACGCCCGGGCCTTCGTCAGTTGTTTGAAATGTCGAACTGAACCTTTTATTTCATTCACTGGGGTAGACTGATCTAGCTGCACATGCCATTTTTAATGGATGTCAGTTATCAGTTATCTCCTGTTAATTCCCCTCTGAAAGATCTCCAGTGCCTTAACCGGGTATTAAACTCACACTCTTTGGGTCCTGTTACTGGATCTAACTAACGCCTTTATCCACTGTGCCAATTATATACAATCTACCCGGGTGGACGAAATAAAGGGTTCGGTTCGAAATTCCAATCATCTGATAAAAGGCGGTACGGACAACGTCCGAAACGTTGTGAAAATAACAATGAAGACGAAGATAACAGTCCGAATAATGTAAATATTGCAAGTAATCTCCTGGAAAATATATGCACTTAACTCAACTCTTCTAAATCATAATTTAATTAGTTTGTTCATATTATCTCTTGATTATTTAGCTGGAAGTCAGTATGAGGAAAAGGAATACTATGAATTTAAATTATTAAGATGCCTATTTTATTACTCGATAATTCATGACAGTTAGTAGATATAAAAAAATGTCATATTTGGCGGCTATATTATTTAAAAGTAAAACTGGGGTGGGTAGATATTTTTCCTGCGTTAATTTCCCCTGGATTCTTTTATTTGTCAAATGAATGGATCCCCCCCGTTCAAATTTCTCAAAGAACTGAAGAAGGTCTTGTGCTATACATCCTCCCTGAGTCGGGACAGAATAGAAAAGAGATAAAAAACAATTTTGTAAGAATTCATAATGTCAGTGATTAAACATGCGTGATATACAACTTTCGATCATGTATCTTTCGATACATGACTTCATTTTCATGATTTTTCCCCAACAGAATTGTCCATTTCTTTCTTTGTACATCAGTTGCCATCTGAAGCTATAGAACCCGGTTTGTCCTACTATTTACCCATAGCTGCAGGGAGAAGACGAGGGTTCATATCTTTCCCAAAGGTATTATCATGTAAGTGATTGTACTGGATTCGACTGGAATTCGAACCCGCCTCCCCGATTCTTCAATTCGAGTCGCTATCCATTATTCCACCGTGCCTCCTGCGAGTACTTTAAAAATTAGGGTTAACAAAATACGTGATTCGACTAACTGAGGGTTAAATGAAATAGAATACGTCAATGCGATTAAAATATTTTACTTGCTGTGGCAACCAGACCTACAAAATATGGTAACATTTGTAACAACTCAATTATTTAGACAGAATTCAATGTTGGATGATTTCTGTCTAGATGTCAAGGTTGAATGTTAGATGGTTCAATTGAAAACTTCAAAGTGCCCTGGAAAATAAAAATTATTTAACTTTATTGAAAACAATTTATTTACTGTCTCTTTGAGTTGTCAGGGCGGCATTTGATTTTTTTATATTGCAAAGAATTTAATGCAAGGCAAAATAGATAACAATGACATGTAATATTTCTTTTTCATGTATTTCTTTCATTCTTTCGTATTCCTTTATTTTATAATTGGCCTATTGAAAAAAAACTTGTTTAAGGATTACTTGTTTTGAATAAACTAAAATAAAATTTCTTTGAAGTATTTATGTTTTCCTAGGGAATACTTTAAGGGCAAACACCTTGGGAATATTTCTTGTAAATTTAAAGTTGAAGAACTGTTATTGATTTTATGTATTTATTAATTAGACGATTGAGCGAACTGTTTAAGGTTTCACGATTGGAACAAAACAATGAAAAGACATCAAAGAATGCATCATTAACCCATAAAAAAAGATTCTTTCTGATTCATACTTTAAGAATTCGTTCGACAGAATTCCTATGCGAAGTCCCTTTGAAAAGGGTGGAGATTTCAACGCATGGCGAAAAAGACATGTAATTAGAAATTATTGGTGGCATTGAATTTGAAGACTATGTCATCTTAGATTTTTTTTATTTGTTTTATTTAATATAATTTATTTATATATTATAACGATTATGTTAAGAAATAATTCCTAATTGTATTTTTTAATGACTGAACTTTTATATTTTGAACTTCCAGTAAAAAAATGACGGAAATTTATTATCTGATTATAGACGAAGTTGAAACAAATAGAATACATTGACCAGTTTCGCTAACTACCTTTTAGATTCATATATTTGAAAATCCATATCAAAGATTTATTACAATTTAATTATATTTACAGACTTCTACTAAACTAAAAAAGGTTGATAAGCCGTAATAACTCAACTAAATCCTTAAAGACGAAAGCAATCATAAACCTTGAGAGATTTATTTTTCTTTGCTTGTCGATAACTATTCATTTTGCAAAAGATATTGAATTTGATTACTGTTTCGCTAATTATAATACCTTTTAGTTACTTGCAAAATATATTGTCTCCATTATTTCTTAAAATATAAAAAACATATTTACTGACAATATATAACCTACAAAAGGTTGATAAACCGTAAAAATCAAAGCCGTCGTTAAAGACGAAGGAGATTTTAAATCTCGTCAGATTTATTTTGTTATTATTAAGGAATAGCTCTGCATCTTTGGAAATATATTGAAGTTATTTACCTTTGCCTTTTCCAGAGTTTGGAAATCCGTGTAGCTATTCAAAGAGATTTGTTGCCAAGGAAGACCAGAGAAACAATTGTACTCTGTTGTCTAACTCATAGATGCGAAGAAGGAGGGCTACACGCGTTCCCTAATGGGTGTTTTTATGCGAAAGTTATGCAACAGATTAGACCAGGATTTGATCTCGGTCATTGATTTTAATTTTCGCGCTGATAACTCTGCTCCTTCCAAGGCACAACCTGCTTAATTGGTCAGAGTATATCGGAAAGTAGAATGTTATAATGAACAGCAGTAAATCGCAAACAATATTAAAAAGTATACTCAAGAAAGTAAGGTTGTTTTATTGAAGATGAAATGCATGTCAGTACAGCCATATTTAACTTTTTAGTCGTTCAACCTATTACAATGGATTGTGGGATTACCGTTCTAATCAACACTACACGGCCAGTCAATTCAGAGAAAAACAACTATAAGCAAATTCATATTAATGATAAACGTAAATAGATATAAGACAAAGAACGTGAACATCTACTAAAAAAAAAACCTAATGAAATTGCCGCCCCACTCTTTGACTGAATGTAAAACTCTTACCATTTCATGTAGTTAGGTTTTGATTTGTTCTTTATATTATCGTTCGCTTAAGAATACACATTCTTCTTTTTTAACATGCGGTGCACCTTCCAGGCCTCGGCGATCAACAGCTATCTAACACTTATAGATCATTGCAGATTTTGTTCCTTTACAAATCCTCCCATCACATATCCCGCCATCTGTTCACATAAGCTTGCCGTGTCCACTAAAATATCAAATACAATATTTATAAACCAATCACACTCAAGAAAACACATCTTAAAACACACCAATAAAATCATACAATACAAATCAGAATGTTTGTTGTATTAGTCATCATTATTTTTAGGTAGATACCGACTAAATATCGTGCGGGCGTAGTAGAAGGCATACCACGTGACATTTTAGGGCTAATTACGAATAGATAAATAATTTAATTCTGGAGCCGATTTTATTACGAAAAAGTGTATAAAAACATATGAAATTCGTTCCTAAACAAGTGGCACGGGGCTGACACCAAACTCCGCGAAAGTCTCGCTTATGATCTTCACGACCTCATGCTAAAAGCGACAGCGTTGACAAGCTTCAGACTACGGCAACAACGCCAACAGTAAGAAATCAATTTCTATCTCTTGTTATCCGCTTTCGCAGGAATCACGCACGTTCATCCTGATGACCACGGCGCCAGTTGTGACGTCCTTCCAGGGTCGCAGCGCCAGTCTGTGACGTCCTTTGTGGTCCCGGCGTCACCAATTGCGACGTCCCTAAACACAGCCTTCGCTCGCTCCTCGCTGCTCCGTTCGGGTGTCGCCGCTCCAAACGTGACGTCCGCCTGTCGCGTCAGTCGTGTTGTCTCGTCCTGTGACGACCAACTGGCTTGGTATCGGTCGCGGCACCCAAATGTGACGTTCTAACCTTTTGGTGATTCGGATGGGAATCTGGTTAGTTTCGATATCAGCCTCGTCGTTCCCAACTCGCTTCCAACGCCTGGTTACCAAAGTAACTGCATTGATCTCCAGTCTGCCTACCCACGTTGTGAATTGATCTTAGGCAGACGAGATCAATCAGTAGTTGGGGCCGTAATGCAAATCGGTTCAAACGGGGTGATACCACAAATATATGCATAAAAGAAAAATAAAATGAAAACTCAAAAGTTCAAAAAAATCAAAAAAAAAGATAACAAACTTTATGTCTAGTTGTTGGATACATAGGACTGCGTCTATCTCCCGACCCGTTCTATGGATTGTGACACGTTGTTTTCCGTTAGGCGAGTTTTAACACTTCAAGTTGTTTGCTCTTTAAGAAATTGGTTTTTCGGTGTGTCTTCGGGCGAAAGTCGAAAAAAAACTTATTTTGGTGGTCTGGATCTAAGTCGCTCTTCAAAATAATTGTTCTTGGATTGAAGAGGAGTCCGGAATTTTGCGTGAATCTTGGTCAAGTCAGCTATCTGCGAGGTGGAACCGACTTCCACTGCGAACTTCTCTCCGAACTCTGGAACTGGAACTGAAACTCTAACTTATCTGATTTCTGCTCGCTGCGACTTTGCTTATATGGACGCCGACCAAAACCGGGGTGGGTTTGTCGGCGCCGGGGGTTCCTCGATAATTCTAAATACATATCCACCTCTTTTATTTCTGGTTAGGAATTTTCCACTTTTTTTTCCATTTTTGGGAACCTTCTTCTTACTCCCACCTTCTCACCATACTTCAGAGGGGCGTGAACTGCCCTCCCCACTTCTTCGCAGCAACCTCTCTCATACCCATCCTCTAGATGGGCGGCGACAGCCTCCTTCCTTGCGTCACGTGATCACCACTCGACCAATGATGTCTAGTCGGGCGTGTACGATCCGCGGGCTTTGTTTCAGGAAAAAAAATATCTTGCTTAACAAAAAAAAAAAAAAATTTTTTTTTTTTCCTTTTCTTTCTTTTTTAATCGCAGTTATCATTTTCTCTAGCCGCAAACAGAACAATACGATCGATGGTGGTCATAACTCTTGTTCTCACCTGGGCTTCGTCAGTCATCTTATCGCTAATTATCAGAATGGGTGGTCTTTTAACACGGCCAGTCCGTCGCCTCGAAAAAAAAACATTTCTAGGTTCCCATTCATTTTTTTTCGGTACACATTTCTGATAACATAGTTTTATTATCACAGGCTAAAGATGTTCTGTCGAAAGAAAAAACGGTCAGTGGCCACCTCGTGTGCGGCTTTTGACACAATTAATTTTTCATATCTATCCAAAGCCCTGTAGTCCACCTGTTTTTTCGTCACCTATCAAAATAACATTTTCATTTGGATTTTTCTTTGGCTAGTCGGTCTGTGGTTTGCCAATCAGATGCCTTCCCGCATTAGCGGTTTGTTTATGTATCCCAATAACACAGCCCGTCGCCAGAACACACCCGATTCCTTTATCCACTCAGAATTTTTTTCCATTGTAGTGACACTCTTCGCCATTTGTTATTTATCAAAATATCCTTTATCCATTGTCTCTTAGTCGTGGGTGTCCTGCTTTCATCCACGCTTTGGGTCTTCGCCTCTCTTTTCCTTTCTTTTCTTTTTGCTTTGGTAAATGGTGCCACATTTCATACAAACACACATATCACAACATTTTATTAGTTCTTACATACGTACACAAAGACAGTTTATATTTTATTTCAGAAAACTTATTAGCCTAAACAAAAATACATTATTTTTCAATCTATCATCACCTGCCTGTATTCTTGTCCTTATATTAAATTAATGTTTATTTGTTGAAACTATGTTGTCTTTTCTACTGAATTGTATTCCTTCAATAAAAATCGCGTGATTATTCTCGATGGCCAAATTATGAGCGGCCCTGTAAAGATATTTTGTTATTGTATCGAATCCCGACACTTCAAACTTTAACATTCAACAAAAAACCGAGGAGAAGGATTCCTACTAGATCATCATGTACGTAGCCCGTTGTCTTCCCCTGACCCCTTTGATTTTGTGTCCTGTGTGATATGTCCAAGTATTTGTAACTGTCTCTCTGATTCTATGTCCTTTTTGTTTCCATATTCCATAAAAGTTCTACAATGCCTATTTGCTCCCTCCATAGAAATATCCGTATAATCCAACATTAAAAACCATAAAAAAGGTGTAGGGGTTACTTCCTCCATAGTTCCCTAATTCTTCACCAGGGGTCTCTCTCTTCGTACTATAAATACCGGGAAACTTCTTTGCTCTTTCTCCTTTTTCCCTTCAGACATCGTGCCGAATCCCACTTCCAGTGGAGGTGAAGTAAATCTCTCTTTCTTCATTTCAGCGACAAGATGTAAGCTCTTAGATCAGCGTTTCCAATTTCTGGGAAAATGCTTTGAACATTTAAAAATCTACACATCGTACGAACATTCGCCACAATACAAACTCTTACGAACATTCAGCAAAGAACAAACACAATGTTCCCACACACACAAGTGTTATGTCTATGTGCCTTTTAATTTGTTTAATACATATCTGTTGACATATATATATATATATATATATATATATATATATATATATATATATAAGTCTGCCTGTCCTAAGTGTATCTTGGTAATTGTAATCACTTTTTAAAATGTTCACTTTTTTATATTTTCTTTCATTTTCTTTCAACTTATTTTGTATATTTAACTGAATTCTTTGTTTTAAACTCTTTTCAATATTTGATACAAATATATATATATATATATATATATATATATATATATATATATATATATATATGAGGATATGTATATGAGCATATATATACAATATATATATATATATATATATATATATGTGTGTGTGTATAATTACTATTATTTAAAAATATGATTCCAACACGCTACATAAGAGTTCTCGTGTTTCAAAACAAGAGCGGAAAAAAATTTCGCTTGAAGATGGAACAGAGCTTAGTACTTTAATTCAATTTAATTCAAATAAATATATTGAAGTTTTCGGCTTTTCTTTTGAAACATAAGAACTCTTATGTAGCGTGTTGGAATCATATTTTTAAATAATAATTATATTTATGCTCTACTTTTGTATCGAGCACTATTTTAAAAAAAAATAATATCAAAAATACTAAAGAACTTTGGACTATTTACCTAACGAGGTCTTTCCTATTTTCTATATATTTTTCACACACACACACACACACACACACACACACACACACACACACATATATATATATATATATATATATATATATATATATATATATATATATATATATATATATATGAGCAACTGGCATCTGCATAAATTACCTCCGTTAATTTATTGTATAATTATCGAGTGCCAAATATTTCCGAACCGACGAGTAAAATGAAGGCTGATACTTTATCACGAGGTACATAATATCAAGGACTACTGTATTGCCATTTTGCGAATGATTTCTGGTCCATGCAATAGTCTGAGATGGGGCCTCTCGATGATATGACATAAGTTATTGGTACGGCTTTATCGCTGGATGACACTCTCTTGGTTATCTATATATATGACTCCGGCAGGTGTATATCTCTCTGCCTACCAGTCTTCCATCGATCCATACACTTATGAAACCACATGCAGATGAACAAAACTGTCAAGCCCTCCAAAAACAAAAATAAATAAATAAAATCCCTCGAATACTATCTCCTACACCAACGTGAGGGGGTCTACGTTTCAACTTTCCAGAAGTAGAACACCATCTTCTCAAAATCAAATTCAGACCTACTTTCTGAAACCGGTATAGACACCTCATGTTCACAAGGGGAGTTCTCAAACTCAGGATCTTCATCACTCATAGCTAAACATTACCACCTAAACCGCCTCCGCCAGCTTGCATATCTGCGGGACATAAAGAGTGGCTCGTTTACTTCAACAATGAAGGCAGATATTGCAGAGACTTCTCCATCGCCAATGAACTAACTCAGATCATCGGGGAATTTTTCCCTCTCCCGGACACGACGGGGTATCAGGCGAAACTCCTCGACTTCTTCCTAATCTCTTGCCATGATAACGCCTATCAAAAGTTTTACCACGACTAGGCACGACAGACCTCTCCCTAATCAGTGTCCAGATTGATGGCAAACCTAAGTTCCCCCCGGGATGCAACGTTCCTTAGAACGATTTTCGCCATGCGAACGCAATCTGGGATAGATTTCGAAGCTACATAATGGAAGCTTCTCTACCAACCTTCTTCCACCATGCTGCCTCAAAAACTTACACTTGTAACTAATTAGACCCTCTCTGGAATCGAGGATTTTATACCCCAAGGGATATTGCATCCTAAACTAAACAGTCAACCCTGGTTCAGTTCTGAATGCTCTACAGCTAAAACCGAAACCACTACTTCAATATCTTTTGCAAGCAGCGAAGTAGTTCGGCCTTGACTGCATTTAGAACAGCCCCTGATCACTGTCAAAAGTTCTAGAAAACGCTAAATGCAGCTTCAAGTATTGAAAAGAAACAAATTCGACCCGTGAATACTGTAAGATCACCAACCGAATCATAAACACAGGTGAAAGGCTTCTGCACAGAATTATAAATAGCCATGAGTTGAAATCTTCCTCCACTGTTAAAGCGAAATTCCTCGCGTTCATCTTTGCCTCTATTTCCATGTTAGATCGCAAAGATCATCCTCTCCTCAAGCTCCGATGTTTTACTTAGCACAATCTCAGTAATATTAACGTTACATTACGTGAGGTCCCTAGACTAATCAAAAGACTTGATCTTAAGAAATCCACTGGTTCGGACAACATTCAGGTTGTTGTCCTTAAGAATAACAACCTAAAATCATCCTCAAGCCGAACAAAGTTATTCGCTGCTTTAAAGAGAAATCCTTCACAAACTTGTGGAAAGTTTCTGGTTTTCCAGAACATGGGCGTACGATGTTCTCCTCCAAGTACAGACCTGAAAGTTTCCTCAGTATTATCAGCAAGCTCTTTGATGTCACAATCAATAATAAGGTCCTCGAGTACATAGAAACGAACAAAGTCATCAACGACGAGCCGTATGGTTTTCCTCAGTATCATCAGCAAGCTGTTTGGGTCAATATGGTCCCCGAGTATCTAGAAAAGAACAAATTCATCAGCGACGTGTAGTATGGTTTTCGGTTGGCTGATCCACTGCCGACGCCCTAACAACCATCACTGATTCCGACAGTAATGGTTGCTAGGGCGTCGGCAGTGGATCGGCCGACCGAAAACCATTCTACACGTCGCTGATTTATGGTTTTCGGTCGATCGATCCACTGCTGACGCAGTAAGAATCATCACTCACGGAATCAGTGAGGCTCTTGACGAAAAACACACCCCGAACACTTGATATCTCAAATGCCTTCCACAAGGTGCGGCACAAGGGCTTACTACACAAGCTCACCAGTTATAGAATCACAGGGAGGGTTTCTCGACCATAAAATCATTACTAGCAGTTGGTCTTTGAAGGTAATTATAAATGGCCAATCCTCCGGAGCAATAAATGCCAACGCAGGCGTCCCCTAGGCGTCATTCCTGGAATCAAACCTCTTTTTGATTTACATAAATGATCTGTCTAAGTGCACCAGATCATTTGTAAACATCAATGCCGGTGATATGACTATATACGGGCGCATTTCTAAAACTCCCGATGGTCAGTGATTGGCGGATGAACTCTCTTTTGATTATGCAGAAGCTAATCAATGGGGGTAGAAATTGCTGTTTACATTCAATGCCTCGAAGTCCAAAGCTAACTGGGTCCTATACTGTTTCTGATCTTCAACAATTATCTTCCTGATGACATTAGTTCCCAAGTAAGCATCTACGCAGACGACTTTACTCCAATCAGAATAGGAAATCCGGCATCGATAACAAAACTAACTTGCCGTTGGTCTCGAAAAGGACATCCAATCTCTGGCTGACTCGGGCAAGAAATGGCTTGTAAACATTAATGCCTTTAAAAAGAAACTGCTCTAATTTACGCACCATAGAGAACATTCCCTGCCTCCTCTCCGAATGGCTGATGCTCAACTGAAGTGGAACAAATACATTGACTCAATAGCTTCATCTACCGCAAGGAAATTTGATTCTTTGTGTCGCAACAGAAGGTTTTTCTCGCCCGAGTCCATCCTTTAAATATACAAATCAAGCATCCGCCCTTGCATTGAATACTATTGCCATATATGGTCTGGTACCCTCGCTGTTCATCCCGATGCCCTAGACAAAATCCAAAGTCGTATGTGCAATGTGATAGGTCCTGATCTGACATCTCGTGTACAGTCACTTTCTCACAGATGTGTTGTGGCCTCCCTCTGTCTTTTCTACAAATATTTTCATGGCAACTGCCCCGACGAGCAACTTTCATTGGTACACAAACTGCTTGAATTTAAATGTGCTACTAGTTTGGTATCTCGGTCCTACCTTTTCACTGTCGAAACGGTTAAATATAGCCGTTTCTTCTACTCCAACAGCTTCTTGTCTCATACTATCTGGCAATGGAACTCTCTTCCTTATAATTGCTTTGCTGATAGCTATAATCTGCAAGTATACATATGTAATGTCACTCATCATCTTCTGATGCCTTGATCATGGTCCCGTCCCTCTTTTTATCCTTTCCTCAATCGCGTATCTTTAATCTTGCTCTCACTCTCTGTAAACGTTGCCTGCGAGTGGTATTCCTTCTTGCTTGAGGTAATACACTTAAAAAATATCAGAATTGTCTCATCCGCACATCAAGATTTGAATGTCATATTTAGCATCAAACTCGGTTAGAAATGTATTTCCATCTCTATACAACTGTTAGCTCAGTTCGATGATTAAAACAGCATACAATTTAAAACAGTCAAATCTTAAACATGCAAATACTTGGTCAGAGGCTGGTACTATATAGTTACCAAATACTAAACACATTTAACTTGAAGATTTCCAATATCAGCAACAATAATGATGAGAACATGTAACCAGAAAAGAAAAAAATGATCCAATCCATGTGTTAACATTCCACACGAACAAAAGCGCATCGTTTGGGAGAAAATATCATCTATACTTAGAGAGGACAATAGTAATTAGTAGGCGTATGTTGTCTAATTTCTAGAAATATTGTTCTAATAAAATCTTATATATAATTACAGTCTCTGTGTGTATTTGTGCGTCTCCGTTTCCAAGCAACTCCTCCTCCCCCTCAGGGTCCAATTGTAATGATTCGTAGCTCATTCAAAAGTCCTAAAAAAGTTAGGCATAGGAAACGATATTCGTTGAGCTCAGATTCCAGGTTACCAGATTATGCGAAGTTAAATATCTACGTTAATATATTATACTGAACTTGATCGTTCCTATTATGGTTCAAGGGAGTGAACTCTTATTTTCCTTTGGTATCCAAAGTTTCAGTGCACGTTTTATTATAAACTAGCTTAATAAGCCACCATATCGGGAGACATTTAAGCTAGATCTTGTGAGGACTCTTGGTTTCGTCATCATTACAATAAGTAATGAGGAGTAGATGAGATAGGCATCAATAAACTAAAGAAGACCTCAAAATTGATCGTTGCATTTAATTATTGAATTAATGCAGAAGCTTACCTTTTTAAAGTTTAAAGATAATTCTTCTTCTGCCACTTAATTTAAAGACGATTTGATGTACGTTAATCCTTATTTTCTATATAAACAATTATTTTATATTTCATACGTGACAGAACAGGGTACAATTCATAAGATAAAATTAATATAGTGTAAAGATGAGAAAATAGAAATTAGAATTAGTCTCACATTCAACATTTGAAGAGTTAGAGAAACATAATAAACATAGCTAATTAAGTAGAACTTATATTATATTATATTATATTATGGAATCTATATGAATGAATTGGTGCTCAATTCTCCCACGGATTTTGTGATTAAAAGATCCAGATCTACTTCATAGTAATTTATATGCGGTATTTACTCTGTCCCCCCACTATGACGAGATGTGACACAAGGTCTATTTTTAGGTGAGGACCCGAGCGCATACAGCCGGGACAGGAACAAAAGTTCCCTCAGCCCCCCTGCAACCGTCAGTTGCACTGTCCTCGGTGCGAGCACCGATCCCTCCCTCTGGTACAATGGGAGGGCGCGGCTTCGGGCAATTGTTCCCCAGGGCTGAGCACCTCTTCAGTATTATTTTCCTCCGTTGCCCGTCTGCCCTTTGACAGAGAAGCCCCTGAGCGCAAAAAAAAAGACAGTAATTTACATGCAGTGTTTACTCATTCCCCCACGAGAATGAGATGTGACACAAGGACGGATTAATGTGGGTACCCGAGCGCGTGCACCCGGACAGGGTAAAAAATTCCCCTCAGTCCCCGCAACCGCCTCGGTGCGAGCACAGATCCCACCCTCTTGAGCAATGGGAGGGTGCGGCCTCGGGCAGCTGTCCCCCCAGGGCTTGCCACCTCTTCAGTATAATAATTCCTCAGTTGCCCCTCTGTCCTTTGACAGAGAATCATCTGAGCGCAAAAAAATTTACATGCAGAAAGCACAATATCTGTGTTATATATTATCTACTTCTAGACACTATCACTCTACCGGTTTAACTAATCTGCATAATAATTTTACAAAAAGTTTATATCATTAATTAAGTGTCCTAATTTACTGTTCTTTTATTCGAGGATTTTTTTGATTTTTATATCAAAAATAGTTCTGTTAAGGAATATCGCCTTATATAATGCAGAAAAGTGTTTGGTCTTCAAAAAGTTGGTATCTATTTGTAAAACTTTCCTTAACTATAACAAGCCAATGTATGAATGAACTTTTCATCTAAAAATTTTGTTTCAAAGATTCCAAATATTCAATATATCTTACTTTGCGAAGCGATAGCGATCTGGCGAAGCCTACTAGTATTTTACAATTTTCTACCGCGAGAAACGCTAAATTTTCAATCAATGAATATCGAGTATTTTTAATAATGAATCGGATAATTTTACTATTACAATTATCATAATTTTTTTTATCGGAATCACGCGAAGAAAGTCAATAATTTCACTAAAACACACTGGGATACAGAGTGTGAAAGAATTAGGAACAGAAATATTAATGATGAACAGAAAGAGAAGTGATTACTCAGGAGGACAGTAGCTAGCGATTGACATTACATTAATTTTTTTTAGATTAAAGTTGGGTGGAAATCATGGAGCCCGAAGAGATTTCCACAAGCAAGATGTGCGAGAGAAGAAACTATTAGCGTAGAATTTACGGCTACATCTAAGCAGCTTATATACTTAATTTAATAATTTCAATCGACAGCCATTTCTCTCACCTTCACTGGCAAACCTCAATTATATTACAAACTCTTGAAGATTTTATTTTTGTCTTTTTATTTAAAAGTTCAAATGATGTCATACTCAGGTTATATTCTGTCCTATTCTAAATGCTTATGACAAACACATCTATAATATCTAATTCAGCCGTGTGTCGCCATAACCCACAACTGTCCATAACACAGCCAGTTAATCTAGTTGAAACACTGTTCTAAATTTTATTTCTCTGTGATTCTCTGTCAAACCAAACAAGGGTAGATGTTCATGATTTCTCTATTGACAGCGAACTGCTTTGCATCTGACATTCTTTCATTACCATGACATGTGCTTCTGTTGAAATGCACTCTTCCACAGAGATAGTTTGGCCCTGGTAACTTAACCCTATCATCAATCCCTTCCCATGTCCATATTGGCTCGGTTTTATATTTAGCCAAGATTTTTCTCGGTGGATCTGAAAAAATTTAATGGTACAGATCGCTAGTTGATGTACGAACAGGAAGCAATGACACTTTCTTGGAACAAATGGAGGAAATGAACAAACGTAAAGTTCCATAACATTTCAAAACCTATCATCCCTTCGGGTTTCAAAGCCATCTATTGGTACAGCTCAGAGAAATGAGGACTTAAGGGATTTTATGATACAATTCAAAATTTAAAATTGTTACCTATTATTAAACTGTAATAAGTAAAACTAATAATAAGTTATAATACAGATATAAGTAATTAAGTTACGAGTTATTTTAAAACGGATCTGCTCAATATAGCGGTTATTGGTTCTGAAAATACGATTGTCGTGTCAATTTTAAAATACAGACGAGCCTGTTTCATACACTTCCACACAAATACCTTTAAGAAATATGAGTATCTATTTCTTTTCCATACCATCTGGGGGTTAATACAAGTAAAAAAAATAGCTTTTGTTTGGAACCAGTCTAGGCGAAATACAAAACTGCTCGGACGTGGGTGCTAGCAGCTACACCCACTAAATCTATTTGGCTACAGAAACTACAGCAGGGACATTGAACGCGTTAATATCGTGGCTGTGGACGTACAACATTATCTTGGAGGATCTGAAATGCCAGAGGTACAGGTTGCTAGTTGGCCTAGGAACAGGAAGCAGTGACGCTTTCTTGGAACAAGTGGAGCAAATGAACAAACGTAAAGTTCCATAATATTTCAAAACCTATTATGCCTTCGGGGTTCAAAGCTATCTATCAGTAAAGGTCAGAAAAATGATGACATAAAGCATTTTATGATATAATTCATAAGTAAATTGTTACTTATTATTAGATTGTAATAAGTAAAACTAATAATAAAGTTATAATACAGATATAAATAATTAAGTTAAGAGCTATTTTAAAACGGATCTGCTCAGTATAACGGTTAAAAAAAAGAAAAAGAGAAAACTGGTACGTGATATTTATACTCCTGTATGGCAGTAAGTGCAAGACGATCTCCTCAAAAATGAAGAGGAGACTTGAAGCAACAGAAATGTTATTCTACAGAAGGCTGCTGAAGATATTGTCGACCAAACATGTGAGAAACGACGAAGTTTTGGAGAAAATGGGAACAAAATGGAAACTAATACTTAACATCAGGAAGAGTCAGTTGAATAAAGAAAGAAGGCTTGGAAAATCCGTTATTCACAGGACAGAAAGAGGGCAAGTAGGACAGAGGAAAAACACATCGCATACTTAGCTTGAGTAAATGAATGGCGAACACATATTAGGAAAATAACAGAAAGATAGTTTATTAAGAGTTGAAGGAACAGGAAGCTATGGATGACCATGTTTGCCTACGTTCAGAGGGGATATTTCTGCCATGAGGTATTGTAATTATTTACATTATTCGGATATTTTATCCCGTCTTTATTGTCATATTCACGACGTTGTAGCCGTTGTACGCTCTGGCATTCTTCAGGTTACTGGAGATTCGAACAAAACCCTTTATTTCTTCAACCAAGTTCTACTTGATATGCCTCCTCCGGATGTCTCTTTTATCTCTCTTTAACACAGCTCTCCAAGATTTTGGTCACCACTGCAGTAGACATATACTTTATTATAGATCCAGTCAACGCTTTTATCCACTGGACCATTTGATTAGACAATACAAATAAGATGGATCCTAATTAATAATAATTTACACATTATTCATTATTATTATACATTATTCGGACTATTGTCCTCATTTTTGTTGCCTTCAGACTGTTAAATGTTTCGACCGTTGTACCCTCCGGCCTTCTTCAGGTGGATGGAATGTCGTACTTAACCCTTTATTTCGCTCACTGGGGTAGACTATTCTTGTTCCATGTGTAACTAGAACAGTCTACACGAGTGAACGAAATAAAGGTTTCATTCCAACCACTTGAAGAAGGCCGGCCTACAACGGCCGAAACGTAAATAAGGTGACAAAGATGAGGACAATAATGCGATTAATGTGAATAGTGTACACAATATCTCATCTCAGAAATATAGACAGATAATAACAATTTGCCAAAAATAAATCGAAAGAACAATCATATATATTCATCGTATTTAAAAGAAATTTCCTGTTGTAATTCGAGTAATCATTTGGTAGATTTGTTGATGCCTTGCAAGTATAGGCACCGATGTATCCACGGTTTGGCATAAAGAGAAACAAATAATTGCATGAGGGGTGACAGTTTTGTTGAAAACGTCACATACAGAATACCTTTGATCTCATCTATTCTCTTACTTGCTGGGTCGAATGCATAATCTGGAGAGTATTGGTTGATTGATTTGTTTTTTACGACTCATCAAACTTTTCCAGGTTATTAACTCCAATAAAAATGTTTGGATTGTATGATAATTTTGCTGATAATAATGAATTTCAGATACTTGTTCTACTAATTAACACATAGCTTGGGTGAAATAGGTAGATTCATACGTTTCCCAAAGTAATTTACGTTATATAGTAGGACATTTAAGACATTTTTATGTTTTATACGTTCTTTTTATTAATACAAATATTTAAGTAAATACTTCGATCATAATAAACAGTTTTAACAACATTTACCGGCCTGAATGTCTGAGAAATTTTCATAGAAAAATATGCATCCTCCGACAGGAATCGAACCTGTATCCTATACGGAAGCGTCATATAGCCTGGCGTGCCTTAACCGATTGGGCGACAGCAGAGCGTTCGGCTAGAAATGTCGATTTTACGGCTTTTAAACACAATTCTCCATGATTTTCTCTCATTCATTCATATCTGATCAATGAGAATCCAAATGTAAACGAATGATGTCATACATTATGAGATTGATAAAGTCCGACAATTATTTAAGACATTTTTTATATTTATAAACAAAAAATATGTTGGACTTTGTCTATTTCATAATGTATAGTAGAGTATATTTGACTCTCTAGGCTTGATTGGTATCCAGTCAAGAAGAATTACTACTCTGAAATCCCAAACATGGCGAAGGCAACGGGAAACAACTCCAGTATCTTCCCTAATCAGCCATAGTGGTTCAGATAATAAGGGAAACGAATTTGTCGAGAATAATGATTCTCCTTGAAGGATTGATTAATTTGATTTTTTTTACGGCTTATCAAACATTAGCATGTTATTTAAACTTAATGTAAAAAAGAATGCAAAACAAAAGACACAATAAGTTCTCTTTAGTCATTTTTTTAAAAATTTTATATGTCAAATGAATAATTTTTATCTCCCTAAATTTATTCTGAAAAAATACTTTTCCCATTTGGTGACAAATTACATTATAAGATTGCAACCTTACATAGACGCCATTTTCAATTACACTGCACAAATTTACAGTTGGAGTTTATCTTTAGCTCTTTATGTTGGTTGATTTTATCTGCCAACTCGTTTCCAAGGTTCATTCTGCATTGAATCAGTTTTTCTTAAAATTAAAAAAAAAGTCTAATTGAAAGAAAATGACAAACCTATGTTAACAAATAAAAAAAATGTTAGGTGACAGCCAGAAAACTGAGTATAATCTGCAGTTCCATCCATAATCTAATTACGTTACTTATTAATTTATCAAAATCATCGTAATATATCAAGAGCTTTAATGAATTTTTAATAATTTCTCGATAAGCAAGGCAATAAAGCTACTAAGATAAATGGTTACTGAGTGTTAGAGCATAACAGAAAAATACTGTTAAGCAGAGAAAACAATAAAAGAACGGGACATTTAACAGTGACGTTCCACCAGTACAAGGCAAGAGGAACATTTCAGGTTGACGGTTTTCATTTTAAGAGGCATTTTATACAGATAGGAGGAGACGAGTATAGTTAACACTAGACTTCGTCAGGAAAACATCCTCTTGCGAGTCACTATCACAGAACAGTGGCTCACCGGAAGAAGCTGTTCCAGTGGAACTTATTTCTCACCGACGGAATACGGCTGGATTGTCGGTGGTTTGATATTATGGAAGTGGCATAGAGTTCGTCGGAGCATTTTCTATGGAACTAGCAATAGAGCAACGAGAGGCTAGATATATTAAAACTGTGAGGGAATGGTTGGAGAGTGGAAAATAAGGTGTCACCCCAAAGACTCGGAGATTCTTTTTAACTCTATCAAGACTGGAATATGAGGGCTGGGCAGCTCCAACATAAATATGACAGCAGTAATCCATTAGCGGCGTGATATGGGTCTTGTAAAAAAACAGAAGGTAACGATTGGAATGGCATTTAAATTTTGTTTAATCTTTTGTTTTCCTAAACTCTGATAAGTTCTTATATCTTCCTCATTTCTCAGCTTTCTCATTTCCCTCCTTTATCGCTTCCACACCCTTTAACCCCCTGCATTCGAGCGGCATTATCGCATTGTCTTTTGTATGAGTAAAAAAAATAGACGTGTAAAAATTTATTGACCTTTTATGATTGAGGATGGTTGGAGAAATTTACCAATGTAAATATTACATTTAGGTTTTTAATCATTTTACACCAATCAAGTCAACAAAGCCAATAAAACTTAGAGAATATGAAAAAAAAAACAGTTTTTGGGAGGGAGAACAATAAAAGAGCAAGAGTTAATAAGACATAGGATAATGATTGAAATTGCATTTTTATTATTGAAGATCAAAATTGACTGGTAAGACATTTCCACAAACGAAAAGTGAGAGAGAAGATAATATTGACATAGAACTTAAGGTTACATGTAGCCATTTCATCTGCAAATTGATGCTGATAACATGCCATCATTTGTTATAAAGTTTTAAATTAAAATCTAGTTACCGAGAGATGAATATTTGTTAAAGGCAATAGGAGAGTTTTATGGTTTCTAATTCTTACAATATTATTACACAATAATATATATTGTGTAATAATATTGTAAGGATAAGAAACCGTGAAACAATCCTATTTCCTTTAACAAATATTCATCTAGGTAACCTAGATTTTATGAATGTAAGCACTGTAAAATATTGGTGGAATATAAAAATAATTATAAATTACATTCATAAATTAGATTCAAACTGATAAAGATGTTACCGTAACTGTTTTTTACAATATTAAAAAAGTACGATTGGTCGGGTAAACAAACTGTTGTAATTTAAAAAAAAAAAATAATATGTTCTCTATAAATGTGTTAATAAATATAGTATTTAACTTATATTAAATCCCTAAACTATTTGTAAAATAAATTAAATATTTAAATTGATAGCAAGCATCATATTAATTTCTTCGGTTTTTTTAGACATCTAAATTACTATCAAGCATTAAAATCTATTCTTTACATAAATTGCTAAAACCCAGTTACAGCCTCTTTCTCTTTATTTCCTCTCCCTCATCTTCCTTTTTCCTTTTTCTTTTCTCCCTTCACCCCTCCCACTTCAATATTCACTTCCGTTAAGTTAACTGTCTAAATAGGTCAAGGTCTGATCTCTCCTCCTCCCCCAATACTAAGTATGCTTGAGAGAAATATGAAATTATTCCTTCCCTATACGCTACCATGTCTCTTTAACTACACCTTTTATACTCTCTGTTAAATTACAAAGACTAACACTACCCATCAATTTTAATTTCATTTTTCGTTTCATTTCATTTTTGCTACCTGATGATCAGGCGTCCTTTAAAAGGGCTCTGGTGAAATAAATTATTATAATGGTACCTTAAAGTGGTCTGTTTTTCTTTAATATATATATATATATATATATATATATATATTAGTAATATATTTAAACATGTATTGTTAAATTTAACAGAAAAAATAATCTCTATAATGACTGATAATATGCCGTTCCAAACTCCGTATATTTGCTTTAATTGCTGGGGAAATTAAAAACAAAGTTGCCCAAAATTTGGATAGATTTATTAAAAAAATTCCTTGATCTAAGCTTTCGTCTCCCGTGAGCGATTTTCAGAGTGGTTATACGGACATTTAAACAATATTAATATTTCTGTCTCCACATAGTATGACGTCATAGAATCGTATCATGTATATACGACTTGCGTCTATTATTCCCAGCCCCCATATTGTCGCATAGCAATCTTCTAGGACAACATAACAGAATGTTATATTTAATGGTAAATATATGTGTTTAAATGTCCGAACAACCAATCTGAAGATGTCTCATATATATATCTTATATTGAGCATTTTATCCCATAAATATAGCACATCTTAAGACTATATATATATATATATATATATATATATATATATATATATATATATATATATATATAGTGCATGTGTGTGTGAAATGTATGTATATAAATATAAGAACATATATATATATATATATATATATATATATATATATATATATATATATATACAGTTTTTATATATATTATTTATATATATATACGCAGTACATATTGGAATGTGATCAATATCAGTGATAAGCCCAAGCACTAATACTCGATGGTTATAATTTATTACTTTGCATTCGTAATCACGATCCAATTCATCATATGTAGGTCTGATGAATTGGATCGTGATTACGATTCCAATATAATAAATTATAACCATTACATATTAGTGTTTGAGCCATTTATATTACATTTTTGCTCTGCCTTGTACAATGACCTCTGCCTGTATTTTATCCCCTTGGATATATATATATATATATATATATATATATGTATAGGTAGGTAGGTAGAGTGAAAGACTAGGCTGACGTTAGATAAGCTTAAGAGTACAGGAAAGGTTATAAAATTACCTGAAAACAAATATAAGAGAGATTATATTCGTTTAAACGCAAGAAACTCAATTCTCTTGCAATATAACCTTCCACTAATGCTTTCAAATTTCCCTTAACAAACCGGAAAAAGAAAGCAAGCCTACAAAGTACTCACTGATTCCACTGTTTGTGATTGTAAACCTCAAAGGATGAGCATAAGAACTCGGGTAAACGCCAGTTCCACAAACAATTCAGAATGTATTGCTGGCGGAAAATCTACGATGAACATTCGCCTTTCGCCAACTTTTCCCCATTTACCTCCGATCATGTGACGACTATTGATGCTTTCATATCAAACGCAAATACGCCAAGTACAGAACGTCAATCTTGCGCGAAGCTCTGTCCAGACGAGATAAAAGGCGGCATATTTTCTTTGAATGGTCTCTTTAAGTCAGCGACGTAGACAACCTCCACCGGACCCGATTAGCCTTCGGTGAACTCAGACATTTGAAGACATTAATTCGACAAAAGTTCTCTCCCTTTCCCTCAAACTCTTTTTCTGTTAAGTTCTGTGTCTGCAAACATAGAAGACATATTGGATGTGTACAAAATAATCAGTGATATCATTTAAAAAGAAACGGATATATGTACGACATTGATTTTTTTTGTATAACGTTAAACCAGTTCATTGTTAATTAAACCTACACGACATTTATATAGTGGTGATAGATATGGTTTATATAATTCTTTTAACTATAATAAAAGTTTGGCAATCTTTTTTTTTCCCCTGGCGCCTCGACTAAATGAATTTAACCGTGCTGCTCTACCGGTAAATTGGTCCCACCGTTTTACTGCTGAAATAGCTAAATGCAACCGCCAATTCTATTCCAACAGTTTTTTTCTCCCACTGAACACCTGTGGAACTGCATTCTGTTTTCTTGCTTCCCTGAAAACAATAATCTTTAAAAAAAATAAATGCAATGCTATATTTTGTTTTAACCCTGTATAATTTATGGCCTTTCCTTATATATTACTCATTTCTCAGCTTTTTTGTTTCATTCTTTAACAATTTCGCACCCTGCAGCCCCAGTATTCGTGCGACGTTATCGCATTGCTTGTTGTAAAAGGAGTGAAAAAAATGCCAATAAAATATTATAGATATTTGCGATAGAGGGTAGTTGGAGAAATTCCTTCCATAATCCAATTGCTTTAATTTATCAAATTCATATTAATTTATCAATAAGTTTAATCAATATGTTTTTTTAAAAATAATTTCTCGATAATCAAAGCAATAAAGCTACTAAGAAAAAAATGATTAATTAGTGTTAGAGCATATGAGGAAATTACTGCTAAGCAGAGTAATCAATAAAAGAACAGGACTTTTAACAGTAACGTTCCACCTGTATAAGGCACGAGGAACACTTCAGGTAGAGGGTTTACATTAGGAGGCAGTTTATACAGATAGGAGAAGATTATGGTTAACTTTAGACTTCATCAGGAAAATATTCTCTCGTGAGTTAGGATCCCAGAGCAGTGGCTCACAGGAAGAAGCTGTTTCAGTGGAACTTATTTCTCACCGACGGAATACGGCCGGAATGTCGGTGGTTTGATATTATGGAAGTGGCATGTAGTTCGTCGGAGCATTTTCTATGAAAGTAGCAATGGAGCAACGAGAGGCTAGATATATTCCAACTGTGAGGGAATGGTTGGAGAGTGGAAAATAAGGTGTCACCCCAAAGACTCGGAGATTCTTTTGAACTCTATCAAGATTGGAATATGAGGGCTGGGCAGCTCCAAACTAAATATGACGGCAGTAATACATTCTCTCTATGGCTCTTGTAAGAAGACAGAAGGTAACGATTGGAACTGCATTTAAATTTTGTTTAATTTTTTTTTCTTGAACCCTGATGAAGTTATGTCCTTTCTCATATCTTCCTCGTTTCTCGGCTTTCTCATATTTCTTCTTTATCACTTCCACACACTGTAACCCCCTGCATCCTAACGCCATTATCACTTTGCTTGGGGTGAATTCATAGGTATTTTGTGATAGAGGATTGTTGGAGAATATTACATTATTTCTTATCTTTTTACACCAATCTAAGCAATAAGGCTACTGACACTTAAAGAATATGAAAAAAAAAGACAGTTCTAGGGAGTGAGAACTATAAAAAAACATGAGTTAAGAAGATAGACGATAATGATTGAAAATGTATTTTTATTATTGAAGGTCAAAGTTGACTGGAAATCAAGAAGCCTGAAGACAGTTCCACAACCGAGTAGTGCGACAGAAGAAATTGTGAGTATAGAACTTACAGTTAAATTTAGCCACTTCAAAAATAAACCGATAAGATCTCGCCATAAATCTTGTCCTAAGCTTACATTCATAAAGTCTAGGTACCATAAAGGAAAGTTCGTCAGAATAATTACCATGAAAGAATTTATACAAAAACGGAACCTTCCCTCGTGGGAAAGTTACTGAAGCTGAAATGACAGGCCAGGATAAGTAACAATGCATATTCTTCTGTAGATTTTATCAAAAATGTCTAAATATATAACAGGAGCACCAAACCAGATTTGGCAGCAGTATTCTATGCAATGGTAAAAGGTAGACTCATAAATATATAGGACGGATTCTGGAGAGTAAAATGAAACAACATTCCTATAAGCAAACCTGGCAATGGATTTAATATAATCATTGCTCTTCATGTCAGTGTAACGCATAAAAACAAATAAGTACACCTATTTCAAATATAATTTATTTAATACATTTTTACAAATCTACATGTATATATAAAATCCATTAAACAATATTTTTCTACATATAATCAGAATAATTGGGTAGGTGATTCATAACACAATTTTGTAGACATTATTCAAATCAAATCTACTCTCACGATTGATTGGCTGATTGATTAATTTATTCTTACGTCTTATCAAACATTTGTGAGTTTCTTATATCACAACTGAATTTCCTGCCTAATTCAACTGTAATATTTGGAAAAATATTCGTGAATATGAAAGGATGATAATAAAAATAAGCAAACATAATGTTTGCAATTTATTCAATCAGATATGCCTAATATATATATACAGTATAACGCGGTTATAAGAGACCCGGATATAAGAGTAACCCGGATATAAGAGAGATTTTCTCTGGTCCCAAAGTGTTCCCATACTTACCTAAACAAAATAGACATAACCCGGATATAAGAGAAACCCGGATATAAGAAACTTCTCCGGTCCCGAAAACTCTCTTATATCCGGGTTACATTATATATATATATATATATATATATATATATGTATGTATGTGTGTCTGTGTGTGTATATATATATATATATATATATATATATATATATATGTGTGTGTGTCTATGTGTATATATATATATATATATATATATATATATATATATATATATATATATTGAACAGATTGATGTTACCTCCAGCATCCCCACCAGAGTTTCATAGACGACTCTCCGGGAATCAACTCTTGCACTCGTCAGGGGAAATCAGCAATTGACTTTTCTCGATTCTCGATTTTTTCTTTTCCCGTCTGTACAGGAAGTGCGTAATGTGTCGTATGTCGTGATTATTTGTACTTTTCGTGTTTTTTTTAAATACCCTTATTGTTTTTTTTTACGTTTTCTCCTATTAATAAAATATTATATATATATATATATATATATATATATATATATATATATATATATATATATATATATATATATATATATAGTTTAAAAGCAGAATTGTCCAATCCATGTAAAAGCTAAATTGTACATTCGTGTGTTTTCATAATTGAAACTTGATGTATTTATATTCGAAAGATTTCTTAATAACGCATATAGGGCGTATACATATATTAGCAGTTGTACATACAGTAGCACGCTTCATAATGATACTTTGGTATATATATATATATATATATATATATA
Organism: Acanthosepion pharaonis; assembly: GCA_903632075.3. Taxonomy (NCBI): domain Eukaryota; kingdom Metazoa; phylum Mollusca; class Cephalopoda; order Sepiida; family Sepiidae; genus Acanthosepion; species Acanthosepion pharaonis. Next base: position 368,923 of record CAHIKZ030001771.1, on the reverse strand, counting down.
TATATATATATATATATATATATATATATATATAAATAGATAGATAGATAGGAGAGAGAGAAGAGAGAAAGAGAGAGTAATAATTGAAACAATATATTTATAGAAAAAAGATTGCTCAACATGTCAGATAAAGCGTTTACATATATAGGCGGTTTGGGCATCCAGTTCAACCCTCTATAATGATGGTCAATTTCACTGTGATTTTCTGACCAAGTTCTACTGCATTATTTAGGATTACCGTTCCAGAAAACGTTGACTGCCGAAACAAAAATCGGAAATAATTTCCAAATGCAGATACGATAACAAATTCCTTCTGAGCAACCTACAACCACATCATAATCAAAAAGACAAAATTAAAAAAAGATTAGAATCTCTCAACAAGTTTGTAATTGTTAAGCCTCTCATCTTGCATTGTCTTCTTTAAGATAAGCTATTTAGCTTCTGTCTCTGTCGGTGAATTGCTCGCGTATTATTGCTGAAAGAGTCTATCAGGTTTTAGATAAGAATGTTGAAGTATGGCCATTTATTTTCGACAAGATTTGGCATGCTGGTTTTATTCAAAGATTGTGTTCACAACGTTATGTTATTTCTAAACACATTAAACTATCTTTCTTTTCAAATTAGGAAATAAAAGTAGTTATGAACGACAACTCTTTCTGTATAAACGCTAGTGCCCCCCCCCCAGTGTTTGTGTCTAGGTTGTTCTTCATTTTCATCAACGTTCTTCCTGATGTCATCAGTTATCAACTTGCTGTCTTTGCTGATGACACAACTATTTACTAGGGTTTAAATAGTTAAATAAGTTTTGAATAAGGAAAGCAAGTGACCAAATGTTACATTTAATTACAGATTCAATCAACAATGTATTTTCCCTGATTATCTATGACTTTCTTCCATCTGTCAGGTCATCCCATAAGTTCTGTCCGAATTTTGAATAAAGAAAACAAGTGACCAAATGTTACATTTAATTACAGATTCAATCAACAATGTATTTTCCCTGATTATCTATGACTTTCCTTCCATGTATTAACAAGCTTACTAATTCCATTACTGTAAAATTCTTTTGGCTTTGATTCGAAGAACTCACAAATGTCAGTTTTAACCTCTTCCTGTGTTACAAAAGCTGTTTCTTCCAAATGATTCTGTAAGCTACGAAACAAATGGTAGTCTGAAGGAGCAAGATCGGGAGAATAATGTGGATGAGAAATTTTCTCCCAACTAAGTTCTTCGATCTTTTGTGACGTGATTCTTGCTGTGTAGCGTGGCGCATTGTCCTGATGAAACATCACCCCATTTCGATGCACTAGAGCAGGTCTTTTTTTTCTCAAAGCTTGGTTCAGATACTCTAATTTCTTACAGTATATTTGAGCATTAATTGTTGAATTAGGTGGATTGAATTCAAAGTGGATTATTCCTTGGCGATCTCACCAGATTTAAAGAAGAACGTTTTGCCCATGAAATTCCCTTCTCGGCTGTGGCTGGGGTCCTTCCCCTTTACACAGCCACTGTCTACGACACTTAACATTTCGATAAAAGATCCATTTTTCGTCGCCAGCCACAAGTCTATTACAAAAAGGTGAAACAAGTTGGCGAGAATGGAGAGAAGAGCAGATGTCAACTCGGGATTTGAGGTTGTTTTCAGACAATTCATGAGGCACCCATTTTTCAAGTTTAGAAACTTTTCCAAGTTGCTGAAGATGACGATGAACAGTTGTATGGTTTGAACTGAGAACCACTGCCAATTCCTAACCTGATAAAGTAGGATTTTCTTAAAGGCCTGCTTCAAGAAGCTTTTCATCAAACTCAACTGGACGTCCGGTTTGATCTTCATCTTCAAGGGTGAAATCTCCACCTCTGAATTTTGCAAACCATCTTCTGCAAGTTCTTTCATTCACATATTCCTCTCCATAAACTGAGTGAATGTTTCTAGCCGCTTCGGCGGCTGAGTTTCCTTTCTTGAACTCATAAAGCATTATGTGCCTCAAATGATTCTTGGGTACTTCCATGTTAGCAGGGTTTTAATCAAACAATTTTTTTTTATTTTTCTCTGAAATAAAATTTGATCAGTTTAAATGCATCTAAACATAAAAATAATGTTCAGCTCCATTAGACATTATAAAACACTCTTTAAATTTCGTTCATTTTAACAAAAAGTTAAAATTCGGACAGAACTTATGGGATGGCCTGATAGTAAGACTAATCGCTTCGATGAAGTCAAATTGGCAGCTGATCTCAAAAATGAACTGCGATATGTTGTTAACTTGGGCAAGAATAGGATCGTTAATTTCTTTGCTTCCACAACCAACCTGTTATCTGTAATTATGTGAAAGAATTCTTTTTATCGTTCACCAGGATGGCTTATGTTAACCTCCAGAAGAGTGTGACTCATTTCGCTTTCGCTAACCTTTCCCATTGACTTGAAAGTGGAAAGGTTATATTGAATAAGCTAGGTCTGCTGCGAGGAAACCTGTTTCACTGTTTCGTGCTAAACAACATTTTTCTCAAGAATCATACATATTATTTAGTCTACTATATTCCCATGCTTAGAATATGGTCTAGTGTCTCTGCATTAGAGTTTCTTGATAAAAAAAAAGAAATGTCGATGTTATTCGTTCTAAGCTAGCATTTCAGCTTCAGTCACTTTCGCACCTGCAAAACATAGACTCCATGTGCTTTTTCTATAAATTTCCTCCATGGTACACAGACTTTATGAATTCCAGCGCAGTATTAGATTGTCGGAAAGCTCTCAACCTTTCAAACCTGAATTTCTATTTTTTTTATCTGTAACCGTAAGTTCTATGTTAACAGTTTCTTCTCTCGTTTGTGGAAATCTCTTAAGGCTTCTTGCTTTCCAGTCAATTTTGAAGTTCCAAAATTTAAATACAATGACAGTTGTTATATTCTGTCTTTTTAATTCCCATTCTTTCATTATTCGATTTCCTCAACATTATTTCCTTTTTCTTATAATCTTTTACATTCAGGAACGTCTTGCGTCTAGTTGGCTTTATTGCCTTGTTTGGGAGGAAATGATTAAAAAATTAAAAATGAAAAAACAGAACCCGCTAAGTTGTTGGAACTTTTCGTCTGAAGACAACTGAAGGAATATTAGAAAGAATAGATTTTTTTAAGAATAAAGAAGACCTAGTTGTTAGAAGGAGGAACAACAAGACTTGCGAACTAGGAATTGGATTTAGAATTGGAAATTTCCAGATCATGCTAAATTGCTATGTAATATACAATAACATATTGAGGCAAAATGTGGTGAGTGCCATTGCGATTGGCCTACTTAATCTCTCCCATCTGGGGTTCAGGTTACACAGAAAATAGTCAAGTGATACGTAGAAATATACTTCAAACAGTGATTGTTAAAACCTTGGAATTACATAAATAAGCACCTGTATAAACCCAACCTTGCAAATTATGGGGAAACGAAATTGTAAATTGAAACACTATAGCTTTGAACGGATTATATGAGGAAATCGGTTGTCGAGTTTTTATTTCCAAGTACTTTTCAGTATGCTTGATCAATCTCTTTGTCGGTCGACTGCACAGAGATAAATTCATTCAATGGCTGGACGAGGAAGTAGATAGTGTATCGGCATTGACCAGGCCGTTTGAGATGTGTCGTTAAAACAAGAAGTCAGAAATTATATCATTATAATTCCCATTGCCTGAGTACATTTCGTTAGCGAAAGGGTTCTTCAATTTCGAAACCGTGTTCCGGCCTATGTTTATTATATGCATTTTTATAAAAAAATCTCTCTTATTGCATTTCTTAAAAGTAAACAATCACAATCTCTCTCTCTCTCTCTCTCTCTCTCTCACTCTCTCTTCTTTCTTTAGCACACACAAATATGTAAATGACATGCTCTCGTTCGTCAAGTGAGTCCTATGGTAATGGGATTCTTAAAACAGTGGCTGCTGTTGCTGCTATTAATGCACTGCTCATCAGTTACGAATTGAGCGCTCTGGCTGCTGGCTTGATGTATATATACATCACTTATATAATACGTTAAAAGATCCAATTTCTCAGCCGTGCGCTGATAACTTAGGGGGAGAGTCTATGAAGCCAAAGTTTTGATTCCTACTTTATATTTAGCCACACTGACGAGCTGAGACACATCGAAATAGACTTGTATACATATATATATATATATATATATATACATACACATATATATATATAATTTTAAAGTATGCTATACTTATGGATTAACGTGCTCTATATCTGGGATAGACCGTATGTACATATAAACAGGGCAATTTTATTAGAAATAAAGGAAATAATGCTATAATGTTATATAATGTCATTCCTCGTACATGGAATGTAATGCTTGACAATCTCCTAATAGACGAAGAAAATATTTGATGCAAAAGAAATGTGATTCTTCAAAAAACGTTGTGAATAATGAAGAAGTGCTAATGGAAATTGGAACAAAAGAGACGCTTATATTTACACTTACAAATAATCAGTTGAAATTGCTAGGGGACATGACGAGGAAAGAAGGTTATGAAAATATATCACTCACAGGACATACTGAAGTCGAGTTGGGCATAAGAAAACAGTGAGTACCCTATTTAACGCGTGATTGCAAATGATAGCAACATCGAAACAGAGTTACTAATTATAGGAAGATGTGTAGAGCCATGTTCGCATAAGTCCTGAAGGAACACAAAGCAAGGATGATAATCAGGAAGATGCACTCCAATTAAATGACAGATGAAAACCAATACAAAGTATATATATATATATATATATATATATATATATATATATATATATATATATATATATAACGGTCTACATTTGAAAATATTCATACTATAAGATACCTATATCTCACAGCCTTATGTTTATTAGTGTCAACTCTCCACAAAAGAACACGCTTTCCAAAGGACCAGTTTATTATCCCAATTCTGTTGAGAGATGATGTCTGTGCAGATAAAAAAAAAAACAAAAAAAAACACCTATATATAATGAGGACCTGTTAAAGCATTTCTAATGAGAGGATTGACGTCTTCCTACTCGGAAAAAATGCCAATTAACAGTAATCCCCGGCGAACCGTCTAATTTAGTTTGGATTATGGTCGGCGTTGCAAAGTTTCTCCGTCAACCTAACTACAAAAAGAAAAAAAAAGTATTTAAATTGTGAAACCTCTTCAGACGGGTAAACATCGTCAATAAAACCTCGCTGTATCCATTTTAAAAAATGCCTATTCTCGATACGATCAATTTAGTGAGGTGATGCTGAAATCAATTTAACCTCATGGTTTATTTCAAATTAAGTAACGCTCCACTAGCTAGTTCATCTATAAATTTCTACCCGTCAGTAAACGGCACCATGAAAAACTCAACAAAATGTTTGACAAATATTCCTTGACTGTTGTATTTAATAGGGGTAGACACTCACTTGCAACAGGATCGTCATTGTTGTCTTCCTCACCGGTGGTGCCGGTCGAAGAGACGGCTATGAAGTTACACACTACTCTTGAAGATTAGTCAAAGAGTCTGGCAAGGCCAATCGCGTAAATTTGATTTTAGTAGACAACACTATGCAAAGGAAAAAGCCACATACTTAGCCTGAAGCGCCTTACTTTCAGCTCAGAGAGAAGGCAAACCTGGTTGAATTTAACTGTTAACGTTCGTCTTGGTTGCACCAGCTTCATTGGTTCTGATCTCTTTCGCCGGTTTGGTAGTTGAGATCGTGTAGATCTTCGCCTATTTCGACGTTGGGGTGTTCGCATTCAGTCTGGTCCCTTCTCCTCTGCCTTAGTGTAATGGATAGCCCTACTGCTGTTCAAACACCAGACGGCTTCGCACTTGGGGTAACTGCAGAACGCATAATAAATATTTTAGTAAAACAATTTTAAACAACCTAAGTGTTAACAGAAGGTCAAACTAAGTTTACATTCTTTGGTTATCAACCAGTTTGGGAGAAGAATCTCTGTGAATTCAGAGACTGATTAATGAGGAGATACCAATTCCAACCCTTAAAAAATATCGCTACTGAAATCAAGGTATCAATCACTGGCGTTGTAAGGTTGTAGGAATAGGCTGTCTGAGGGTGTTAATACCGTGTGTAACAGCAAAATTGTTCAAATCGTATTGCAGCATAAAATGTTTGATATCTATAAAAACACTAAACTAATTGGGTCTCTTTTTTCCAGGTTTTCAGATAAAACTAATAACCATCTGGATAAAATTTGTCGTAAGAATCTCTGAACAAAAACTTTTGAGTTATTCAGATAGAAAAAAACAAACAAACAGGTAAAATCGTTTCGTGTCAGAACTACTGGCATCTCAAATGACTCACAGGTCTCAAGTATGATTTAATTTTCAAGACTTTTTTTTCACTACTCTTTTGACTGTCATAGCTCAGACAACTTTCTCACGTGCTAAACGTTTTATTGATTAGGTTGGATCTTTTGTACTGGATCTCTTTATCTGTAAGTTGAAATGATGATCCCTCTTCCTTTTATGACTTCCTCATCACTAGTCAAAGTGAATCTGACAAGGCCAATCGCGTGAATTTGTTTTTGGTAGACAAAACTATGCAACGGAAAAAAACCCATACACTTGGTCAGAAGCGCCTCACTCGCAGCTCAGAGATAAGGCAAACCTGGTTGCATTGAACTGTTAAGGTAGTTGAGATCGTGTAGCCAAGTGTATGGGTTTTTCCGTTGCATAGTGTTAACACTTAGGTTTTTTAAAACTGTTTTACTATAACATTTATTATGCGTTCTCCAGTGATCCCAAGTGCGAAGGCGTCTGGTGTTTCAACAGCAGTAGGACCACCCATGACTTTAAGGGTGGGGAGAAGGTACCAGACTGAATGCAAACACCCCAACGGTGGAATAGGAAGATCTACACCATCTCAACTACCTTAACAGTTCAGTAGCGATGTGAAACATGAGAGACAACTTTTGCTCCAGGATACAAATTTAGCGAAGGCGAAAATCATCTTGAATAAGTTGGAAAATTATCCGAATAATATATATATATATATATATATATATATATATATATATATATATATATATATATATATATATATATATATATATGTGTGTATGTGTGTATATATATATATATATATATATATATTTATATATATATATATATATATATATATATGATTTATAATATATATATATATATATGATTTATAATATATATATATATATGATTTATATATATATATATATATATATATATATATGATTTATAATATATATATATATATGATTTATAATATATATATATATATATATATGATTTATAATGTATATATATTTATATGATTTATAATATATATATATATATGATTTATAATATATATATATGATTTATAATATATATATATATATATATATATATATATATATGATTTATAATATATATATATATATATATATATATATATATATATATATGCTTATTATACAATCTACATTCAACATCATCACTTGATAAGACACGAGAGGTGTTTGAAACAAAATGGCTATTTTTGTAGTGATTTTATAACATATTTATGTTATAATTTTTAAATAATTATATATATATATATACTTGAATTTGATTAATTAATGATGAATATGTCATTTTAGTATATGATCGATTTCACCACGGTTCTGCTCTTATGCTTTTAGAGTAATCATATATTCTTACGGCGCAAATTAAATTAAATAGTGTTATAAAAACCTCGCAGAATTGCAGTAGAATATCTTTAATCATTTCTAAGATACAACGATTCAAAGATTAATCTAACGAATAGACAATTCTGCTGTTACACTTAGCATTTTATAGGATTAATAAAAGATTGTGTCTCTAGGGAAAGATAGCATTTCAGGTTTAATTTGAATTCTGTGATTTCCTTCTTGTAGATTGCTTTACACAGCCTGTATCGCCCTGTCACACAATCTATATAACTTGTTTATGGGAGGCGTGGAAATGTCGGATCAAAGGATATATCAAGAGAAACTGAGTAAATGCAATTGACTGGCCCTGAATTTGAACTCAGGACGGCGAGTTAACTTTCACCACCGCTTTCCATTACATTACCAAATGTTATTAAAGTGTCATTTATTGAAACATTTAAACGTTACCCTCAAACAAAGCAGATTAATCAAAATATTTTTTTTTATTTAGATGAATATTAATTTTCTTAATATCTTCTATCAAATTTTGAGTTTTCTCATGTTCTATGTTTTGTTTTTTCACAAAATTTAAATTTATATTCTTTATAGAGAGGGAGAAACATTCCTACACACGTAAACATTTCATTCGATTCACGTATATTTGAAATTAAAATTATATCTTTCTTTAATAAATATCCTAATGAAATTAACGACAAAATTACTCTACTGGATATGAACATTAACGATCTTGGTAATGATGAGTGATGGTGAAAAGTATTCGAAAAGAATATTATAAACTGACGTCGGTATATCATCTGGGATGTGACAACACAAGATAGAAAATGTAAAATTAGAGTTTTCGGTGATTTTTAAAATAAAATGATATATATATATATATATATATATATATATATATATATATATATATATATATATATATATATATATCCATAGGAGAGATTATATTATAATAATAATAATAATACACATAATAATAATAATACTTCATATCTTACACGCCTCTTTACATTTGCTCTCACTCACTGTAACTCCTTGCATGACAGTCGCACTCCCGCCTGGATTGGGAAGAAAAGCTATATATATATATATATATATATATATATATATATATTTCATAAATAGAACGATACATATGAACATCATGAGGTAGATAGTTATGAACAAACTAGGATATATATATATTTATATATATATATATATATATATATGGCTGAAAGAGAAATTGTGAACAGACTAGGATATATATATATATATATATATATATATATATATATATATATATATATATGGCTGAAAGAGAGAGATATACAGAATTAAATATATTGATGGATATATAAATACGACCAGTACGATATATATATATATATATATATATATATATATATATATATATATATATATATATATATATATATATATGTTTGTGTGTGTGTGTGTGTGTGTATAAATATGTAAATAGGTAGGTTGGCATATAGTCCGACAGATACTAACAGAATGAGATAGATAGAAACGAATAGACTGAGATAGATAGATAGATACATACATACATACATACATACATAGATGTGAAAATAGTTAAATAAATAAAGCAGTCCCATTTATTTGAGCACCGGATTTGGGCAGATTTACCGAATGAAATATTAAACAGAAAGGAAGAAAGGAATTGGATAATAGAAAATTGCTAAGATGTAATAAACGGAAAAAAAGTGTGAACGTAGGCAGAAGAATGTTCAATATATACATATTCAAAACTAAAATGTAAAAAAAAAATAGAAAACTTTCAAATCTCCCAAAGAGACAAAGAATATCTTGAATAAATAAATGAAAGAGTATGAGACAAATAAGAATAAACGAAAAAAAAAAAAGAATAAATTATAACAAATGAAGAAAAAAAAGGCGAAAACTGCAAAAGAAAGGATGTGAAAATGAGAGAATATTTCAAGAGACAGGAGAGAATTCGTTCAATGAATGAATTTCGGGTTTACAAAAACTAATAAAAGTTCAGTAATGGGTTCAAATTTGATTTAACGCCTCGCCGAAGAAAGCCACTTTGGCGTTAAAAAATTGAAGAGAAACGCGACCCCGAACAGCCCAGATTCCTGCGTAAATTTTTATTTTCTAATGTTTCTTTATTGGCAGACAATTATTTCTACTTGTAAATTAATCTACATTGTTGGCATAGATTTGCTTCATTTGTCTTTGGCCATTCTGTCCTTAAGAGAATGGTACTACGCTTATTAAATCAACTCCTTTGACGATTGGCCATTTTCTGATCGAAAAAGAGACAGTCTGTTATGTTTTATTTTATTCTGGTTTCTTTATCAAATTTGCTGCTTGATGACCTGTAAAATATCGAAGTAGTTTTGCGATTGTTACTCGGAAAGCTGAATATAAAAGTTCTCGAATCGTTTTTTTATTAGTTTTAGTCATTAAATAAAATAAAAATGTTTAATCGCAAAATATTAAACGGCAGGAAAGCATTCCCATGTTTGAAATACTATCTTAAATCAAAAGAGTTATAATTTTTCAGCAGATAATTATTTCGGAAATAATTTCAAAGTCTTTTTGTCGCAACACACAAAGCGTCATTGCATAATCATCAATAATATAATATATATATATATATATATATATATATTATATATTTGCAAATTATGTGCTGAGGAGAAATTAGCCATAGCTTTATATATGATCAACCCAACCAACTATTAAACTCTAAAACTGAAATTCTCAATGTATGTAGACATAAAAAAATCTTGGCTATTAAATTAGACGTTTCCGTTATTGACTTTCCACTGAGGTTTTTTTTTTTTTTTTTTTTGTTGAATAAATATCCCCCCCCACTTAGGTTGTTTTTGTTTTTTGTTTTTTATTTTGTCACTTGGTATGATTTTTAGCTATAACCTATAAATATGTGTTTTCTCTTTGCCTCGTTAGCCAAACTTTCCCTGACGATCCGTTTAGGTGAAACCTAGGTAGGTTTGTCTGCCTCACTAGGTGTATCTATATATATATATATATATATATATATTAATAAGAATACTATGATCTGGTACTTGTGACCACTGATAGCCTTAAAGATTAACAAGTATTTTTTCGAATCTAAGCATACAGCAACTCACCAAAGAAATCTGAAACATAATTCTGTCCACATATGTTTATATTATTAATTCTAAAGCAATTTTTTCCATTCAATTTAACCTATCAATCTTGGACAATCTTGATGTTGCGATGAATTAAATTAAAAATAATCTTATATCTATATATCTCTAAGATGAAATATTATGATTACTTACATTTTTTACATTACTCGTACTTTTATCCTCATCTTCATTGACATATTAACAACATTTCAGCTGTTGAGGCTCCGGCCTTCTTCAGGATTTGTCTATATCTCTGAGATGTGGTATTATGATTACTTACATTATGTACATTATTTGGACTGTTATCCTCATCTTCATTGCCATATTCACAAGATTTCAAGATACTGTAACAAGGCTCACATAAAATACCTTCTACTGTTTTTTCTGTATCTCTGAGATGAGGTATTATGGTTACTTTCATTATTTACATTATTCGAATTGTTATCCTCATCCGTTTCTGCCGTTGTAAGTGACTGGAATTTCGAACAGAACCCTTTATTTCGTCTACCGGGATAGATTGTTCTTGTTCTTCTGGATGTCTCAGTTATTTCCGTTTAACACAACAAGGCAATTTTTTGTTCCCCACTGCCGTAGCCTGCTATTGAACTAACAACTCTTTGAGTCTATGCACTAGATCGAAATTCCATTCAACCGGCCAAAACGTTGTGAATATGGCAATGAAGATGAGGATAATCCGAATAATGTAAGTAAAATAATGTTAAGTTTAAATAAAGCAAGAAAGATGAAATGATTGTGCATCAGTTTGCTTTTTTTTTTTAAGCGTTTCACGCCAAGCAAGGCGGGGAGCCACTCGGATGCAAGTGGTTACAGAAGATTTGGAACAAGAACAGATAGGAGTGTTAGAGGAAAGGACGAAGAGAAGGATAATGTCGATTGACATTACATTTGAATAGTTGGAGATTATAGCTCTCAGGGAAACTGGAATAGGGAAGAAAGTTCCACAAGCGAGAGGTGCGGAACATGAATCTATTGGAGTAGAAGAGACGGCTACATTTAAATGTTTCTACAGTGAAAGGGTGAGAGCCGGATGCCAGTCTCGTAGGGCGCTTGAACTCATGAAGTCAGGGAACCAGCGAATGCAGCTCCTGGGAGCAATTGCCATGAAAGTATTTGTAAAAAAGACAGAGAGAGGCGACGGCGCGTCTGTGAGAGTTATTAGAAGAGAAAAATATTGATTGTAAGCTAGACGATTAAGTGCTACAAATTAAAGATGTCATAATGAAGCAAAGGCACACATTTAATAATCTGAAAAGCCAAAAATACTACGGCCTATAATGTGAAACATGAATTCAGTATCACAATGGAATAGTGAAATATGAATTTCAAAGCTGAAAAAAAAACTATGAAGAAAAAGGAGAATTTCGTTACAAACAAAGTGCACCGAACTGCTATATAATATCAACTCTCCGATATGGCAGTGAAAGTTGTACAATTCCCTCTCCATTGAGATTTGAGGCAATATAAATGTTATTCCACAGAAGTACATTGAGAATATCATCGATGGAACATGTGAGTAAAAAGGAGGTTGTAAAGAAAATAGAAACAAAAAAAGGCACAGGATTTCTTACAATCAAAAGAGACAAATGAAAGTTTCAGAGACTCATTGTGTGGGGGGAAAAATTCAATAAGGACAAGGGAAAAGCGGAATAGAGAAACATCAAGGAAGATACCAAACATGATGGTGTTAATGGATGTTAATACAGGCAGTTGGATGAATAGTAATAAGAGAATCGAACTACAAAGAATAGGACGTTGTGGAGAGTTATAATCATCCACATCATGAAGGGACACTGCACATAAAAGAAAAAAAAAAGAAAAAAAGTGTCAAGTCATAAAAACATTTAAACATAAACCATATTTAATTCAGGAATCTTCGTACACTTGTTTGGCAGAAAAATATTTGTCTGTCTTCATATGGACCTTTCTTAAATAAGCAGTTTTATTCCAATAATAATAACTGTTTTTCATTGCTTAACCGAAGCATTTGTGTCCACGCCCCCACCCCACAAAAATCATGGAAGAAATCGGTAGAAAAAACTTTTCCATGGAAGCTAAATAGCATATTACCGCTTGAAAACCTGATTAATTACGACAAATACATCACAGAGTGAAGATATGTACCAAATTTACGGTAACTATTTAAAACAGCATTTTTCAACCTTTGTGGAGAACTTGAAATAATTTTCATATCTCAGAGAACACCTGTATGAAATGTATTATATACTCCCCGAAATCGATACTTCAAATATACAAATCAACCATTCGCCCTTGCATGGAGTATTGCTGCCATATATGGTCTGGGGCACCTTCTGTTTACATCGGAGTTCTTGACAAGATCCAGAGAGAGATATGTAATATAATTGGCCCTGATCTGGCGTCTCGTCTACAGTCACTCTCTCACAGACACGCCGTCGCCTCTCTCTGTCTTTTCTACAAATACTTTCATGGTAATTGCTCCGATGAGCTGCTTTCACTGATTCCCAGACTCCATGAATTCAAGCTCCCTACGAGGCTGGCATCCCGCTCCCACCCTTTCACTTTAGAAACTTTTAAATGTAGCCGTCTCTTCTACTCCAATAGCTTCATACCTCGCACCTCTCGCCTGTGGGACATTATTCCCAATTACTGTTTCCCTGAGATCTATAATCTCAAACTATTCAAATGTAATGTCAATCGACATCTCCAGTTATCTTGATGTATCCGCTATCCCTCTCCTCATCCTTTCTTCTATCACTCCTATCAGCTCTTGCTCCAAATCTTCTGCAACCCCCAGAATCCTAGTGGCTTCACGCCTTGCTCGGGGCGTAATGCTTAAAAAAATACTATTGTCTATCTCTTTTATATTTGTATTCTTATTCATGTGGTAAACATAATGGACTTTTTGGGATAACTGGTTGAAAGAAAAAAGTGACAGCCTTTTTTGTTAAATATATTGGCAATGAAAATAAAATTCATATTTCTCGCTTATGAGTACTCACGCGAGGTTTTCATTCAGAAAAATATTTAAACATATGCGAAAAAGTAAACATAAATAACCACTATCATCATAATTTCTTATAATAAACAAGAATTTTCCAACACTATACCGTTCCTGTACAGTAATATTCAGTCAGTTTTGTGCCATGCTTGACACACATTTAGGCGATCATGTATCTTTCGATACATGAATGACAAGGTAAATTTTTTTCCTGCAGTAAATTGCAATTTCATTCTGTCATTTATCCTTGTGGGGTGGGGCGAAGATGAGGATCGATACCTTTCCCAAGCCCGTAAATGAATGTAATGAATCCGAGTGGAATTCGAACTCGGGTCTCCGATTCTTCAATCCGAGCCGCTATCCATTAGTCCACAATGCTTCCTACATTAATATTACGAATATAAATTAAAGTTGCTTGGGGTTCCGAAGAAAACAAAAACAGTGATAATTTTTGATATTTTTTGTTTAAATTTGTACAGTAATATTACGAATATAAATTTAAACAAAAATTGCTCAAAATTATCATTGCTTTTTTTTTCTGATCCCCAAGAGACTTCTAGCGGGGACTAGGTTTCCAGGGAACACTAATTAAGAAGCACTGATTTCGAATTGTAATAATTAGAAGACAATTTAACTCCCATCAACGACCTTCAATTTATCAGACTCAAGATGAATTTCGGAGATATTTTATAGGACAGAAATTATTCTTATAACCAGGAAAAACGTCAGCTACAAGATTGCCAATGGATATATCAGCTTTATACCGTTTTTACTAACTGCGTGTACTAATGGCAGTATTATATTTATAGACTCACACAAAGTTCCTATTTTTAAAAAAATCCATATTAGAGAAAAATAATGTTGTATTAGATCTATCAAAGCGGCATAATGTATTAAGTCTTGTATACGAATGTGTAGTATGAATTCACGCCAGCAGCAACGAGCGAAATTTAAAATCTGTTTGCACATCACATTTTCTGTTATAAATAGCGATACCCTATTTCACTTGTTTACCTTTCCTATTTTGTTTTCTTTTTTTCTTATAAAAATCCTTTTGTTGTAGGTTTCCAATAAAAAAAAATGCTTTTTTGACATTATTTATATTCTGACTATTATACTCATATATCTTGTTATTGTTGCTGACAACAACAAAGATCGGGACAATAGTCTGAATAAAATATTGTAAGTAAAGATAACTCCTCATACCAGGAATTCAGACAGAAATTGAAAAACTGTTTGCTTCGTGTTGTATCAACAAATATTCAAGCATAATATAATTGTCAAAAAATGTTATCTCTTCAGATCTGTATCAAACCGTTGTAAAAGGCATGAACCTAATTATCCATGCATTCCACCCCGTTGATACATATCATTTAAAATATTTCTACGTTACACGATTGTTGAAACTTGACTAATGCATGGAATAATAATACAACACAACATGTACTTAGAACAAAATGTATTGAAACAAGAAAGTGTCCACAATATTTACATATAGTCTTTTGTATATTCTTGGGAAGGCCGTTCCTGGAGAATGTGTTGACTTAGTCGCAGTCGGGCAAAGTCTCTGGATTGAATCTCTTGATTCCTCCCCGCGTCTTCCCGGTACCAACCATATTTATATGGCACATCGCTTTGAAACACCGGTTCACTTACAAATAAAGTTAAGCAACGTCGAGTTTGGAACGCATATGGATAGGTGACCGTTTAGGAATAACAGCTGCTTTAAGCTTGGATCTGGTGTAATGGATAAAGGCTCGAAATTGTTCACTTCCAATACTTTTTGAGTTCGACAACGATGGGTTAATTAGCATATATATATATATATATATATATATATATCACTAAACCATTATTATTTAAGAAAATTCTTACAATCTAAAATGTTTTCTGGCTTTAAATAACCTGTAAATGGTTGATATCACACTACATCTAATATATACAAGGAAACTACAGGTTACGATAGTAGATATAAAATACCTGTCGACTAGGGAGGCTAGACAAACCTATTGCAGACTCTCACGTTAGTAATTGTGTAATTATACAACTATGCTGAGCAGACCTTAGTTACAGTTTCTGGGAGAGAGCGTGTTACCTAGAATGATCAAAAATCTTAAAAACTCCAGCACAATTAAACCCTCGGTCACAGTGACTTGTGACTTCGTGCTGGCACAACTATCGACGGCCACCAAGCGTCTACCCATTTTCAGTCACAAGGCTTGGGTCAACCTGTGGTATGGTTTTCAAAAGTGCCGCACGCTGGGATCAGTCTCCTTCCTGACAAATCAACCCTGGTAAGATTCGATCCCGGGTCTCACGTTTAGAAAGAGAACGTTCTAACCAGTCGGCCAGGCGCCCATTTATAAGGGCGGATATAGGGTTCTAATTATGAACATCTATGTACTGTACGACTTTGCTTTTGCAACTCTAATTAACTCTAGATTTTGTCAGATATATGAAAAGGGAACAAAGTTCAAGCCTTATGAGATGTACAGATCAAAGTGCATTATGGGATATATAAATCGACTAAACCTGACTTTTTTAATCATTTCAAGCAAAGCAAGGCGGTAATGCCACTAGAATACAGAGGACCACGGGGAGTGTAACTGAAAGTGACAGAGAATGAGAAGACTGGAGGGGATTGAGTAAAGACAGAAAAAGAACAGGTTTCAAGTAGACAGAAAATGGCATTTGACGTTGTGTTTAAATCTTAAGGATTGTGGTATAAGACGGAAGGGAGATCCACAGGTGGGCAGTGCAAGAAGGGAAACTGTAGAAGGGGCAGTTGCATTTAGCGAATTCAATAGTAAAACGGTGGGAACTAATGGCCACTCTAGTAGCACGCTCACATTCGTTATTAAGGACACCAGGTGAAGAATCTTATCAGAACAGTTGGCATAGAAATATTTACACTATTTACCTTATTGTCCTCATCTTCGTCGCCATATTTATTAAAACGTTTCGGACGTTGTACGCTCCGGACTTCTTCAGGTGGTTGGAATGCTGAACTGAACCCTTTCGCTCGCTCGGGTAGACTGTCCTAGTTCCACGATCCATGTTTAATGGATGTCAGTTATCAGTTATCTGCTGTTAATTCCCCTCTCCAAATTCTCCACCGCCTTAACCGGTTATTGAACTCACAGTCTTTGGGTCCTGTCACTGGATCTAACTAACGCCTTTATCCACTGTGCCATGTGTCCTTGAGGAATAATTTAATAAATGTACATAAATAATGTACATAATACCTCATCTCAGAAATATAGACAGATGGAAATATTTCTCGAAAAGACAGAGCGAAGCCTCGTCTCGTCGGTGAGAAACCGAATGAAGTCGAGATGTCTTGTAAGGACCGACTATATTACAGCTTCTTGTTTTGATTATCTCAAGAATCTTGCGATTCATAGCACGAGCACCAGACCAGATATGACAACTTATTCAATGCAGGGAAGAATTTCAGATTTATAAATGTTCAAGATGGATTCTGATGAGAAAACATTTCTGGCATGACACAGTGAAGCAAGTTTCCTTTCAGTAAACGAAGCAATATACTCAATATAGTCGCCCGACATCATGTCAGTGGAAAACTTAAGGCCAAGAAGGCCTAGGGTATTGCTCTCCTGTATTATAACATCAGCTGTGCAGATAGCAGGCAGAAATGGTACTCTATGGCGGTTAAACATGAATAATTATTTCATGCATTAAATATTTTGCAGCGTACCAGTAAACACCAAGGAATTTATCGTATAAGAGAATGAAGACGTTATTCTTCTTCAAATAACTTGCAAGCAAATGTTTATGTTTCAAAAAATTACTACAATAACCGACACTACATGAACCTTTCATATTTTCCTTTTTGAAACTTTTAATACAGAATTTTAGTAGCATAAATATTGCAAATATACCAAGACCAACTGATAAAGCCAGAAAATTATACATTGATTGGCAAACATTTTAACATCGATCTAATTCTTATCCACTTTTTGACTTTGATTTCAAAGTTCTCTTAAATGCTATCAGTTTTATTTTTACTGTGTCCAGACGAAAAGAAACTTAGTAAAAAATAACATTTTTCTTTTGATGAAAACTAATCGAAGCATCAACTGACCTGATGGGAACTTTAGACAACTTTTTTTTATTGATAAAACAATAATATCGATTATATGGAGCGTGATAAAATATTGATCAGGTCTTATGTTGCAGTTGACGATTTACAATCAATTTTTCATAAAATACACCGGCTCTCATGTAACGTATTTAATCAGGTTATTACGTGAGGCGTATATTTTAATTTGACTTGAAATTCTTTTGAAGACACACGAAATATTATATTTAATATATCATATATAATACACCTGGCAAAACTGTATTAAGTATTAAGTTTATTTTCTACCGATCAATTACATGATGTTTTTTTCAACATAAGATTATTCAATAATACTATCCTATATTTAATATAGAAAAGTTGCAATTGATTAAATTAATTAAATCTGGATTAAAATCCCTTCCAATTAATTTGGGAAAAACGTTTCATTTTCAGACAAATATTTTTATCGGTTTTTTAATATGGTAACTAAGAAACTGAGACACTTTGAAGTAATAGAGAGATGGCTATCGCCTCTACCAGACGTATGAGTTGACAATTGGACTTGTTTCAAGCTTAGACGGCCATAAAGAGAATCAAGATAGACGTATAAACACGTCTGTAGCTGGTATTTGAACGTTATGTTTGATATCAGTATATGAAAAAGACTCTTTCGATAAAAACGTATATACACGTCTAAGCCGGGGAAGGGATTAAAAACTCTCTATATTCTATCTGGATTCTAAATTTGATATTGATGTAATTATAGAAAATAAATGAACCATGAACAGCATGCAGAATGATATTTGTTCTCTCAGGAATGTAAATCCAGGCGTATCTTTATCCGGAGTAGAGTGTCGTTTTAAAACAATTGAGTAATTTGTTCAAATGTATGAATCTTTCATAATAGATTATGTCATTGTTGACGGTCTGACTGATAATAATTAGAGCACCATGAATAAACCCAACACCATACAAGAAAACAAAATACTTGAATTAACCCCTTCACAGCCAATTCATTTTGGAAAAACATTTCATTTTTAGACGAACATTTTTATTTGTAACTAAGAAATTAAGGCACCCTGAAGTAACTGAGCAGTGGCTAACACATCTACCAGACGTAAGAGTTAAGAATTAGACACGTTTCAAAATCAGAAGGGCATAAAAAGAATCAAGATATCGACGTCTTTAACTGGTTATTGAACATTGTGCTTTGGACGTGTTTGTCCGTCCGTGTCTGAAAAAGACACGTTCGGTAAACTCGTATAAACACGTCTACGCCGGGTTAGGGGTTAGCAATATCATTGACCCGAAAGACATAACCAAAACACTCGTTGAAAAAGCCGGTGAATATGAATAGAACTCAGATCCAAAGTAATGCTGAATAGAACAAGCAACACCGGTACAAACGTCACTATGGACGGCGAGACATTGAAAGAAGCGTCCATCTTCAAAAATGTGCGAACAAACTATCCAAAGATGGTACCTGCGTCGCAGAAATACATATATTGATCACTACAGACGCAGCAGCATTGGCCAGACTTGAAGATCTAGCTTTACAAATTGCTGGCGCTGTCTATTCTCTTCTTCGATTGTGGGACTTTGAAACTCCTGGCGAAGACAGGAAAAAAGGACCCAGGCGTTCGAAAATAAATACTTCAGACAACCACTCTGCATCTCATATTTGGGTCTCAAAACAAATGACTATATACGGAGCAAAATCGAAAAGTCTCCTGAGCCGACAGGAATATCTCCTAGCAACTATTAAGCATCGCTAGATGCCATGGTTCGGTATAACAGCATGTTCAAAACCATCATGTAATCCACTGAAGAAGAAAGCGGGGGTGTCACCGAGCTAGTCAGACACCATGAACGAGTAGACCGTAAAGGTAATGCCATCCAACAGATCATGTTGAAGAAGCTTGTCTGTGATTTCTGCCCTTTTCTTGATGCTGTTGTATTATAAATTGTTTTTATAGCCAAGGCCTTATCTCATGTCAAAATAAAATTTAATAAAATATATTTAATAAAATGATATATTTTCTTGAAACACACACACACATTCATATATATATATATATATATATATATATATATATATATATATATATATATATATATATATGAATATATGAATTTATTAAAAATGAAGAAAAAATATATAGGAAAAAAAATGTAAATTTATAATTTTATTCTTTTTTAATGTTAATAACAATGTTTTATTAATTTCGTCACGTTCAGGACATATTGATAATATTATAATTTATGAATATGTCCTGAAAGATGGTTTATTAGACCGAAACGTCCGACATTGGCATATTAATATTTTTTGAGCATAATTGTATATAAGGATTTTGTTTGTTTTTTCCGTATATATTTTTCTTCATGTATATATATATATATATATATATATATATATATATATATATATATATATATATATATATATATATATATATATATATGTGTGTGTGTGTGTGTGTGTGTGATTTATGTTGATTTTTTAAAAAACATACAACAGGTTTAGAAATTTATATATATGACAAGGCTAAAAGGAGACCTATCGGGCAGAAATTAAGCAAGCTTCTACCGAGAGCACTGGATTGGATTTTTGGCCAGTTCAGGAATATGAGAGTCCCTATGTCTTTGCATATTTTCAGCATTGGAATCTCTGCTGGCTGCCGTTTGATCATTTGCACGGGACTTTCTTTTCCTTGCCGCAACTTTGGCTCTTTTGTTTGCAATCTGGGCCTTTGTTGGCAGCGACTTCGTTTTTCGATGCATACTGCTACCGTATGCGATAGGCAACAATATGCTACAGAAGAACTCAAAATTGATTGCTGCATTTAAGTATTTAAGCTTACTTTTTAATCTTCAACGAGAATTTTTCGGCCGCCTCTTAATTTAAAGATATTTTAATGTTCGTAGGTCCTTAATTTCCTTATAAACAATTATTTCTTATTTCATGGGTGACTTTTGCTAAATTTCACAATTAATTTCAATTATTCCCAAATTTATTTCCAAGTTATAAAAATTGTTAACGTACAAAATATTAATCGGAAAAAAATCACGTAAAAAAATCGCCGAAAACATTCGCAGTAATGAAACTTTGGCAATCCCAAATTTTCGGATTGCCCGTCCTGATCCGGGTCGGAATGTATTTAATTTGCTCATGGAGTCGACGCGATTCCAAAATGGTATGATATGTTGGATTACGGCCTCTAACAGGAGATTTGTAAAACTGTGACAGACTGGCATTGACATTTATTTACCTAGAAGAGTTTTCTTTGTATTCTGTAATAAAAAAAAACAAAAAAAAAAACAAAAAAACTGGTCACCCAAGAACGCTGGCGCTATCATAAGACGACAATAAATCTACCGTTTCAAAATCATCTCAGTTATCTATTCTGAACGTAAAACCTGCATAAAATACTCATATAAACACACACACACACACACACACACACACACACACACACATATATATATATATATATATATATATATATATATATAGTATTTACATTAGTCGGACTATTGTCCTCATCATTGTCGCCATATTTGTCACAACATTTCGGCCGTTGTACGCTCCGGCCTTCTTCAGGTGGTTGGAATTTCGAACTGAACCCTTTATTTCGATCACTGGGGTAGACTGTTTCTAGTTCCATGCCATGTTTGAACATGTCAGTTATCTATCAGTTATCTCCTGCTAATTTTCCCTCTGAAAGTTCTCCACTGCCTTAACCAGGAATTGAACTCACCTTCTTACAAAGTTGCAATATGAACTCTGGTAAAGACATGCAATGATAACAACAAAAATTGCAATATGAGCACTGGTAAAAATGTTGCTGAAAACATTAGGTTTATAATACTCAGAAGTTCATACCCAGATGTCCTCAAGGACACAGTGGATAAAGGCGTTGGTTAGATCCGGTGACAGACCCAAAGAAGGTGAGTTCAATTCCTGGTTAAGGCAGTGGAGAACTTTCAGAGGGAAAATTAGCAGGAGATAACTGATAACTGACATCCATCAAACATGGCACGTGTAAATAGAACAGTCTACCCCAGTGATCGAAATAAAGGGTTCAGTTCGAAATTCCAACCACCTGAAGACGGCCGGAGCGTACAACGGCCGAAACGTTGTGACAAATATGGCGACAAAGATGAGGACAATAGTCCGACTAATGTAAATACTGTACATAATACCTCATCTCAGAAATATAGATATATATATATATATATATATATATATATATATATATGAGGAGAAAGAACAGTGAAATTAATAATCCGCAGTTCTTTGGTACGGTTTATATATATATATATATATATATATATATATATGATGATTTTTAAGGCGTGAATTGATTTTATTTATAATCCGTTATCACGACTCGTTACATTAGACGTTATATTTATTGTCTAGTCTTGTTTGAGAAAAGCACTCACGACATAACGGTAGTTTTCACCTACGGGACACACGGAGGCTCGAACCCTGTCTCTTGAATTCACATACCGGTAGTGTTAAATATTTATTATATAAAAAGGGATATTTGCTTAAATACATGGTATGCAATAAGAAATATATAAATATAATTTGTTTATGCATCTCACCTAGATTCGTCTTGCCGATAAGCAATATAGTTTTCGCTTCCCTAGGTCAACTGCTGATGTGTTAATAGTAATTGGTGACAACGCCAATCAAGCTATACATAAGAATGGTTACTCTTGTCCTCTGGATTTGCATATTTCGGAGGCATTTGACAGTGACTGGCAGACTGGTTTTCTTTACAATTTGAAAGATTATAGTATTTATGGATGAATTTCTAGTACAATTAAATTTTTGCATATTGGTAATTCTAAAATCCGTTCTTGCTATGAATATTGCTGCCAGGACCAGTCTGTTATTCCTCTTATATATTTAGAGAATGTTGATAAAATCCAAAGAAGGGTGTGCAATGTTATTGGTACTAACCTGGCATTGTCGCCATCAGTCATGTAATATAGCTTTTTCTATAAATTTTCTAAATGTTTTTTTTTTTCTATAAATACTTGAATGGTAATTGTTCTCATGAACTTTCCTCTATGGTACTTAGACTTCATGAATTTCAGTGCAATACTAGATTAGCAACAAGTTCTCAGCATTTTACTGAGCTAAATATATCCAAAAGTTCTAAGTTAACAGTTCCTTCTTTAGGATTATTCTCTTTCAGAATTCACTTTAGGTTTCTTGCTTCTCAGTAAAATTTGATCTTTAGGAATGTAGATGCATTGCCAATCATTATCTTCTGCATTTTTAATTATTGTTCTCTATAAATTTTTGTAATAATATTCTCCAAAACCCCTGAACCCCTTGCGTCTTAATGGCTATATTGCCTTGCTTTTGGTGAAATGATTATAAATATATATATATATATATATATATATATATATATATATATATATATATATATATATATATGGGCGGAGTATGTATGTGGGGGTGACTCATTCCAAGCAGATATAAATTTCATGTTGAACTATTGGAGCTCATTTTTGATTTTATCGTCAGATAATCATCTTCATCGATAATCTTATCAAACAGTTTCAAATTGATTTCCTCTCAAGTAAACGACAGACGTTAGTACATTATTAATCTCTTTTGATCAGATATCGATCCACGTCTCGTTTCAAATCGATCTGCAATCAAATCATTGCTCATTTCATTTAATAAGTCACCTTGATCTTGTTTGCTTTGATCAAATCCTGATTAATAGCTGATCTGATATTGATTTGCTCTCGAATCAATATTGATTTTCCACTGATATTCCCTGCATTTAAATGTCAAGTAGCATGGCTCCGGTGCCAAATCCACACCGCCCCCCCCATACCATTAGCGTCGCCACCATCCTCACCGCCATTGATTTTTTTTTCTTGTTCTTGAACTTGTTATGTTATTGTTTAATTTTGAATTTTTAAAAGTCTTTCTTTATTCAATTTTATATTGCTTTTAACTCTCCATTTATTGCCTAACTTTTTGAATTTTCCTGATTATTAACTACTAGGAGAAATTCCGGGTTATGACGATAAACTATATCCGGCAGTAAGACCTCCGATCGGAATGTTTTAAGGAACAACGTTTTAACTGATGCTGTTCTTAGGTCCACCCTGACCCGGTGTGGTAGCACCAATTAAGGTCACAAACTGGGATCAAAACGGTATGAAAGTGTGAAGGCGTCAGCAATGCATTTTCATAGTAAAAAATATAGCAGCAATTCATTTTTGTAAGCGAAAAAATATTACCAGCATTATATATTTGTAAGAGAAAAAATATTACCAGAAATATATTTTAGTAAAAAAAAATATTACCAGTAATACATTTGTGTAAGTAGAAAAATAAATACTAGCAGTAATACATTTGTGTAAGTAGAAAAATATATAATTACCAGTAATACGTTTTTATTTAAAAAAGAAAGATAGTACCAGCAATTTTTAAAAGAAAAATTGGTATAAAAGTAATTACTAATGATCCCAAGAAAATTAAATGACCCATAAAGAGTTAATATGCCGTTAAACAAGCAAAAACAAACAACTACGACTACTTCTAACACACGGTGCGCAAGGTATTTGGGGACAGAAATCTATATTCGGAGAAGAACAGATATATTGTCAGATATAATAAGGTAATACTATATTATAAACATAAAATATATTCTCTATGATTTTATTCAATAAAGACACCTTTAGCTTACATAACTGCTTCTATATGAGACATAAATAGTCTAGATACTCGAATTAAATGGTCCTGACTCTTATTGGACCTTGCACTGACTATGACGGCTTTCAAAGTATCTTTGGTGTAATAAAGAGAGGTTAATGTCCTCACTCTCAAAAAGCTTCGACATTTAGTAGTTCAATGTTAGCGGTTATGTGACCATGAACATTTTCAGCACTTCATTCTTCCGTTATTTGAGAATTGTGCGATGATGCAGAGTCTTGCTGAAACACATAAGGCGTTCCATTGCGTTCACTGTCTATCCAGGTCTTGACAACTGTTTCCAGGACCTCAATGTAAGCAGCAAAGTTAAATGTAAGGCCATTTGGAAAGAAATGAAAAAGTAGCACGTCCTTCGTTGCTTACAACCAGCAAAATCATAGCATTTGTAAGAAATTTTGTATGCGTAACTGTCGGAACTTCAGAAAGGTGTACACATAACTGTCATTTTTTCTGTTGAATTTCTGATCATGGTAAAAGTTTTTCTCTTCTGAGAAGAAAACAGATTACACCATCTTCTGTTGGAATTTTATGTTTTTTAAGAGTCTTTTAGATTTGAGTAAGCGATTTTATTTTGATTTTGTTTTCTGACATAAATTGACCTTTCCTCATCATATAAAACTTTTATCTGAAGTCTTCGTGATCAACACGCGGGAATCTTCCGCAAGTGACCTCATGGATTTTCTAGGAATGTCATAAATTGTCTGCTGAACTTGCTGGATACATTCCTGTGTTCTGATGATGTGAGAGCATTTGCAATGATTTTTATGCTTTGATATTTGTGATAAATTTCAAACTTCGCTCTCTCGCACTCCTTACTAACTTTGTAAACGAATGCTCCAACGATTTTTAAAATCGAGATTTACCTAAATCGCTATGCTTACTTTTTAAGGTTACATCATGCCTTTTTTTTTATTTCTCCAGTGAGCTGAGCGTTAGTCATATCTTTTTCTGAAAATAAAATAATTAACAGTATATGACCAATAACCACATAATCATATCCTCTAATATCTTACACATCCTCAAATATCTTACACATCCTGTAGTTGTATTACTGAAAATAATAGTAATATTTAACTAGAAACTATTATAACCTTTGACTTTTAACCTTTTGACACTTCTTGAAAAAATCTAACACTTATTCCTGAGCTCCTGATTCAAAATTCGAAAATAATCGGTATGTAATGTTTCACGGTAGATAGAAGAATATTTACAAGTTTTTTACCTACCATTCAACCGGTCATTTGTCTCTTACACTTTTCAACCGGTTTCCGGGCATTACGTTATTTGTCTCTGCCACTGGTAAAGCAATAGTCAGGTCTCAAAGGTTTAAATACACGGTGTACTATATCTTCATTATTTACACTGAGTCCAAATTCGCAAATAATTGGCATGTAATATTTCACGGTCGATATAAAAATAGTTACAACTGTTTACCCACCGTTCAGCCCGTGGCTGGACGTTAAGTCATTTTTATTTACCACTGTTCAACAGGTGGCTGGCATTTACGTTATTTTTCTCTACCACTATTAAAGCGTTGATCAATGTTCAAAGGGTTAAGTATATGGAGACCTATATCTTCGTTATTTACACTGAGTCCAAATAATTGGTATGTAATGTTTCACGGTAGATATAACAATAGTTACAAGTCTTTACCCACCGTTCAGTCGGTGATTGGACGTTAATTCATTTTTTCTGTACTACTGTTCAACCGGTGGCTGAGCATTACGTTATTTTTCTCTACCACCGGTAAAGCGGTGGTCAGGGATGAAAGTGTTAATGATTTCAGGTCATGATATTTATATATTTGGACATCACGGTGAACCGGTTGGCAAGCATTACCCACAAAAAGAATTACAACTGGTTAGTAATTTGGAGCCTCGCTGGGTGCCGTATTGTTCGGCCATATGCCACATCTATGATACACTTACAAAATCACCATATCGTTTATATATTTTGTTTGAAGACTAAATAGAATAAATATTACTTTCAGTGTATAAGATTGGGTTTTCATTTACCTGATATTAAAATCTAAATTGCACACAATGCGAATGCTGGGCTTTGATATGATATGCATAGAAACTAACAATGCTTGAACATTTTGGTATAAATATCGTTTGAAAAGAATGTACATAAATTTCGGCAGTTTTTTTTGTTTCCAAATTAACTTCATAATTTTTCTATTTGAAGAACAAATCCAAATAAAGTTCAGAGTTTTTTGTTAAATACATTGAATGGAAAATATATTCCAATCTGAAATCAAATTATAAATCACCACAGCCAAAATATACGTTTTTTTAAAGTTTTTGATAAATGGAAACTGTTAAAATTTTAAATGACTGTAAATAACCTAATCAATGGTTAATATCTTCGATCATTAGTTCGACTATAATTAATAAAAAAAATATAAAATTGTATATAACCCTATATTACTACTGGGCACAAATTATAAGACATAATGTTTTAAATTTAAATTGTCTGTTGAAAATCACGATAACACTACTCCACTGTGTAACATCTTACATCGTAATATAGCTAAATTGTACAGTATAATTTCTCTTTGAAGTAAATTTCTGCCTTATTTGATGTCACAATGATTTAATAATAATATGCTTGTGCTCTCCTTTTTGTTCAGATACAATTTAAGATTCAGTAGTTAATTTAACTGCTCTTTATACACATTGAAAATGGGCAGTTATATTTGTCAACACCAGTGTTGCTCCTTTCATTAGAAACACTTGCAATGCCTCATTTGAAAAAAAAATTTAAAAGTGATGCTTCACAAACTCAAATTTATAAGAGGTTAAGCAAATTTGAACAATTTTTTTTATTTTTTTCATCTCTTCTCATCTTTTTGATGCAACTTTCTTTTTTCAGTCAATGGTTGATTTATTTTCTGGGATAATATTGAAAATATGCAATTGCTGTTTATGGAATTTATGCCTTTTAATTTCAAACCATCTAACCGCATATATTTCACATATAAATTTTATAAGGCTGCACAATTTATCATGGAGTTCTGATGGATAGTCATCTCAGGTCTATCAACACATTTACCTGATCTGATGGCTGAAATTAGCCATCTTGCTTGCCTTTAAATCTTAGGTTTCATAATCCCTCGAGAAATTCCCGTTGACTATTCTAAGAACAGTCTTTGGTCACCATTTAAATCTTTTATTGCTCTTGCTGTAAGATAGAAGCTCTCTAAAGATTCATTGATGGTGTTAAATTCTCCCTGGGGAAAATCCAGGTAATCAATTCCGTACAGTTTCCCTAAAGGACCAGTAAAAGATGTAGGTATTCTTGTAGTTCCATAAATGTGCTTAAAAGCAACGTTAAATGGAAGTTCAAACCAGTGGTGTGCAACTTTCTTTTAAGATTTTTCTTCGGAGCTGTAAGAAGCCCTCCCTCACAATTAGTGTTTCTATAGGTATTGTCCACAAAAATTACCTTAATGGAATTTACACTGCTTAGTTCAGCTAAAAAGATAGCAAAATCGTCTGCTAGAACAACAACAGTTGCACCAATGCTAGGGATAACTCTGTTGATGAAGCATCTATTTTTTGTGTCCATCTCTAACGAAAGTCAAGTGGTCATTTGTCCTTTGGTTTTCTTAAAGTTTCGCCTATTTCCTTTGTAATCTATTTGTATAGCAAAATGTCTTTTTTAATTCTGCAACTAACATCAAGGCAGATGTTATTTTCATTGGTCTAAGCCTGCTTCTGATGTGTAGTTACATTTAATTTGTGTTTTTCCCTGTTTATCTTTGACTTATCAATGATGAAGTTAAGGGATGAACGAAGAAAACCATATCTTATAGGTCTAATAAAAATAAATTAGCAATCAATGTTCCAAGATTGGAAGTTACATCACCAAGTTCCATAGCATATCTAAGAACTGTTAATTCTCTTAGATTGTCTCTCTGCCTTAAAACTGCCATCAGTACTTTCTTCACATATATATATATATATATATATATATATATATATATATATATATATATATATATATATGTGTGTGTGTGTGTGTGTGTGTGTGTGTGTATGTATGTATGTGTGGGTGTGTGCGTGCGTGTGCGTGTAATATTTTTGATGAAACATGATTGAACCAATATATGTAGGGAGATCGCTAGCCTTGTCTCAGGAGGAACATATTGAGACATAGCCATGAGTTCGTGCCCTTCCCTAACACTGCCGTCAAAATATTATACTTGTAAAGAAGCATCTGATGTACATATAAATCTAATACCAATACAATATAACTACAATACCAATATAATAGTGTTCGTGTACTGAAACAATCAAAGAGGTGTTATGGGGAAATATTTTTTTATTAACAAAAATATGCTTTACGTAACAAGATCTGTTAAAGGATATTTATATTTAAAGAATAAAATCATTCGGATTAACAACTAAAAATCCATCACTGCTTTAGAAATTGCTTTTTTTACATTAAGATACGAAATGATCAGGTATAGATAATTCCAGTGTCTGAGATAGATTTATGTTTATAAGGCACTATTCAACATTTTCGAACCATCTAGGAATATTGTGGAAGAAGACTCTCTGAGTACTTCCGGTTTAACGACGTGCTTTTCTGTAATCAGAGACACTGATTCAATTCTTGCCGGAGATCACATATCTTCAAAATATTTTTCGAATATTCTGACTAGTAGAAGAAAATAAATAAATATCATGTCACCCACGTAAATATATATATATATATATATATATATATATATATATAATAAATTAACTGATTTAAAATATGTTTTTCGCTGCACAGTTCTAACCGTGTTTCAAAAATGGAAGCTAAAAGCATCAAATATAATTTTGTAATTAAAGTCATTAGTTCCATTTCATCCTCAAGCGAATTTTGGATTAACTTATATTTAAAATTACTGGGTTTTAAAGGGACTGAAAAAATTCATAATTCACATTTCCAAGGATACAGAGAAATCCATTTATCCAGACAAGGGGTGGTTGCGTGTTCATTATCGCTCTATTTTGTTGTATCAGTTATTAGTTACGTTTGAAGAAGGGTTTTCGTTCAGGTAGGGGGTAGGGATGTATTTTTCAACGAATTCAGACATCCGTTAAATGTATGTCGTCGGGATTTTTTTTTTAAAGGAAATGGGTCATTTAATGACCTACATATTCTAGCTTTTCTTATTACCTTCCATGTTACTGTAGGTGTTTTATTTGATTCTTTTAATGTGCCAGAAGTACTTCGAGAGAGATGTTTGACTTTTATATTTATTCATCCCAAAGGAACTTTGATTTTGTTGAATCTTTTTTTGAACCCATTGCTAGTGCAACCTATATATATTTTTATGTTTTCTTATAAATTTACATTGAGCACTATCTTGTAAAATTAAAAAATATCTATAAGAAGACCAGATTATATATCTTACTGTTCTTTTTCTATATATATATATATATATATATATATATATATATATATATATATATATATATATATATATACGTAACTTTTTTTCGCACTGAGCACTGTGCGAATTGGCAAAACAACAGAAGAGAAGTTTTCAGTAAATTTAATGAGATTTTACAGTGAGAAGTACATATGAATATATATATATATATATATATATATATATATATATATATATATATATATATATATATATATATATATATATATATAATTAGTATATACGGAAGGAATTCCAATAACCAGCAATTACTATTCTTACAAGAGTGCTCAATACAAAGTAGAACAGATATAAGTATTATTTATAAAAAAATAAAAATAGATAAAGTATGAATAAAATCACTAAAAATAGCCATTTTGTTTCAACAAAAAATGTCTTATTAAAACTGATGTTGAAGAAAAACCTTTATTTTAGCTTCAACATCATCATTGATAAGACACCGAGGGTGCTGAAACAAAATGGCTATTTTTTGTAGTGATTTTATAACATACTTATGTTTTAATTTTTTTTAAATAATAATAATATATATATATATATATATATATATATATATATATGTATTATAATAAAGAGAAGGTACAGTAAGATATATAATCCGCTGTTCTTATTAATTATTTTTATTTTTACAAAATAAATATTATAAACAACCCTTTTAGAAAAAAAATCTTTATATATACGCGTACAGATTTAACGGCGAAACAAAAGAGCCGAAAAACTTATTGTCGCTGAAAAAGACTAGATGAGTTGCATTGAACGGATCCAATCATTCGTTGAAAAAGACACCCCTATCCAAACTTAACTTTTTTTAATCGATGCCAGTGATAATGAATACCCTACCACCCTTTGTCAAAATTATTGAATTTCCCCGTATCCTTAAAATAATATTATAAATGTATGTGCTTATAAAATTCAGTAAATTTCAAAAAAAATTATTCCAAAATTCGCTTGGAAATGACACAGGAGTAGGGACTTTAAATTAATTCTATAATTGAATTTGAAGTTTTTAGTTTCAGTGTTTGAAACACTGTAATTCCTGTGTATGATTTTAATAGACACATTTTAAATTAGTTTATATATATATATATATATATATATATATATATATATATATATATATTTAAGAAATGGACAAGGTCCGACAATTTATTTATTAAAGACATTTTTTTTTTCATGTTTAACGTTGTTATTTATAGATACAAGTATTTAAGCAAATTCTCTGTTTATGATAAACAGTATTAAATAACATTTACCGGCCTGAATGTCCGAGAAATTTTCATAGAAAATTTTCATATCCTGTCAAAGAACGAATATTTTCTATGAAAATTTCTCGGACATTCAGGCCGGTAAATGTTATTTAATACTGTTTATCATAAACAGAGCATTTGCTTAAATACTTGTATCTATAAAATAAACAAATATATATATATATATATATATATATATATATATATATATATATATATATATATATATATATATATATATATATATATATATATATTAGTTTATGCAAATTTAGGTAATCCGTATGGGTAGACCTGAGGAGGATGATATCCAGAGAGCTCAATGTAAAATTCAGAGGGGATATGTTTGAATAAAAGACAGACCACGTTAAGATTCCATGTAATATATTATTTCACCATAACCCCTTAAACAGGGTTCTGGATCATCAGAATTTACTTCAAAAAGCTGAAATGAAAAATGAACAGAAATTCACACGTTTTTTACGGACCTCATCAAGTATACGCAAAGTTAACGAAGTGAGGAAGTGAGGTTTTAGAATATGAATGTCATATGTATCATTTTAGTTTCCTATTTTTTATATATATATATATATATATATATATATATATATATATATATATATATATATATTTACATACGCAAAAAAATTGAGTTTGTCCGTTTAAATGACTTCACCTTGAGTGACTTGAAATCGAGTCCAGCAAACGTGAAGACACGAGAATTAAACGTAATGAGGCTTGGAAATAGATATAAATAAACACAGGAACATTCGAAGGTACCCTGAAAAAAAATAGAAAATAATAAATAAATATAATCTCTGGCAAATTTATCGATATCATCAATCAACTAATTCTGAAATTTGAAAAATCCATCATAAATTCCATATTATATATCCAGACATGATTGAAACTCTTATTACAGCCAAAATACAACGATATATATATATATATATATATATATATATATATATATATATATATATATATATTATGATTATTTTTATTATAAGAGATTATAATAAAACATGTTGAAATCGCTAGACATCAGCTTTAATGTTTGAATACTATGATTGTAATTTTTTAGATTATCTGGTGATTAAATTATTTTAAAGGAAATTTAAAGAAAAAGTGTGACTTCTTTTTCGATATTTAAAGCATGGGGCATAAGGTCAGTATTAAAAATAGGCTTCTGGGTATGTCTTGATTAACCAATTAGATGCCAGATGTATGCTAAATAGAAAAGTAATGCAGGCAGCCTAAGATGACCTTGGGCTAGACTAGATCACTGAAATAACAAATGAAATCTACAACAGCGGGGATATACCGGAAGACCTCAGAAGAACTATCTTTGTAGCAACGCCTAAAAAAACAGGCGTAAACAAATGCGAACTCCATCGAAAAATAAACCTAATCAGCCACATGACAAAACTCATTTTTTGTATTCTAATGAACAGAGCGCGCAGCAATTCAACCCAGAGATATGACAAGAACAGTTTGGGTTCATTAAAGACACTGGAACAAGGAACGCGATGTTCATGCTTAGAATGTTATCAGAAAGACGTTTATTATACATAGATGCAGAAGGACGTGTACCTATGTCCCATAGACTAAGAAAAGGCCTTCGACAAAGTACGCCACAACGATCTGCTGCAACTGCTCAAAAACCTTGGTATATTCGGGAAAGATATCAGACTAATCAAGAACCTATACTGGCAGCAAACAGCATGCATGCGCACAGGGAACGAATTCAATGAATATATAAAAATAGAAAGGGACGTAAGCAAGAATACGTCTTCTCACCCGACTTGTTCAACTTGTACAGCGAGGCAATTCTGAGAGAATTGGAAACCCTACCGGGATTTAGCATTGGCGGCCACAATCTTAACAACATAAAATACGAATGATAACACAGTACTGATAGGAGACACGGAAATGAAATTGCAAAATCTCTTACAGAAGGTAGCAACGGAGATTGAGTAGAAGGGACTAAGTATGAATTATGAGAAGACGGAGTGCATGGTCATCAGTAAGAGGATGAGCCAGAAATGTGATCTGTAGGTCGGGAACCTTAGAATCAAGCAGACGCGGAAGTTTAAATACCTGGGAACCGTCTTGGCAGAGGACGGTAAGTGCGACACAGATCCTTAGTCGTATTGGAATGGCTAAGGACATATTCCAAACGTTGGGCAGAGTACAGCGAGACTGGAGGATATCTTTGATAAGAAAGAAAAGAATACTGAACTGTTACATTATATATGTCCTTCTTTACGACAGTGAATGTTGCACGATTTCCTCAAAGATGAAGAAGATGATCGAGTCGACAGAGATGTGGTTTTCCAGAAAGATGCTAAGGATATCATGGACCGAGGGTGTGGGAAAAGATGAGAACTTAGGTCGCAAACAAGGAAGAGGCTTATAATTATTATCAGGAAGAGGCAGCTGAAGATTTTGGGACACATTATGAGGAAGAACGGTCTGGAGAATCTGATACACACGGGTCTAATAGAGGGAAAGACAGACAAGATAAAACAACGCGTGACATACATACCGGACTCAAGCAAGTGGGTGATGGAATGTGGTCTGGGGGAGGAAGCAGATGGAAGGAACTTGTTGAGAGCTGCAAGGAATAGAAGGAGGTGGAGAGCCATGATCGCCTACGTCCTGAAAGGACATGGTATATAAAAAGAAAGAAAAGCTCAAAGTCGGGAGTTGGCCTGTCTATGTTACAGTTTATCAGGGCATGGAAATGTAACTCACCCACCTCCACCCTCTGAGCTTACTTTAATATATAAATATGGTGTTTTTATTGTTGTGTCGACATGTGAAAATATTCTCTTCAAACATAGTAACATACATCATTTCTCAGTTAGCCATATGAATATACAACAGCGTTTCTAAATACTTCTAGTTGCTAATGTCATTTTGTTGTTTATAGATGTTTTGTTTCAATAAATGAATTTCGTTCTTTTGCCTTGAAGAGGTCCACATTGGTCGAAACGTGTCGTCTGAAAGTACAGGTTTCTCATTGTCTTTTCTCCTTTATGCAAATTTCCTCTTTTTTTAAAGGTTAATTCTGAGAAATTCTGTCATTAACCTTGGAAACATGAATTTTGTTTTAGCTGTGTATTTAAAACCCAGTAATTTGAAAAGTTACTCCAAAATTTGCTTGAGGATGAAATGGAACTAATGTTTTTAATTTAATCACAAAATTAAATTCGGGGCTTTTAGCTTCCATTTTTGAAACATGGTTAGAACTGTGTAGCGAAAAAACATATTTTAAATCAATTAATTTATAATATTAATGCTCTGTAAATTTACATTGCAAAAAATAAAAAAATATCTATAAGAACACCTGATTATATATATTGTTGTTTATTTATATATATATATATATATATATATATATATATATATATATATATGAACAGATTTTTAATGGTACAGAATTTTATAGCAGCAAGGAATAACTAAGTTTTTGATGGGATTTTAACTAAAAATTAAAACGAGTGGTTTCGACCCAGATTTTATCAAGTTTATTTTCTGGGTATATCTTAAAGGACTAAAAGGATGAAATGAAGGAATGACGCAAAAAGAAAGAAAAAAAAACACTGGAGTCCAATCACATTCAAACCCAACAAACAATCTCTCTGCGGAGAGAAGGCTTACGAGACCTAATGTAAATGGACTCCGATGCTTTAACATGAAATATTGCGTGCGACATAGACAGAATGGTAAAACGGTCGACACTCAAACCATACACACATTCCCTACTGTTTATAGCATGCTGTGCTATGGGATACCCGGATGTATTCACCAGCTGACTACCACTAGCGGTCGGATTCAAAATTCTGGGGGGTAAATGTTGTTTAATTCTGAAATCCAAGCGTTGAGATGTTCTACCTATGTAGTCATTTCCACAACTACACTTAAGTTTATACACAAAAGAATTGATATGGTGTGGGGGTAAAACATCTTTACGAATGGATGACAGATTCGGCCGAGTAAAAAAATATTACTCTCACATTAGAGGCAAAATAGCATTTACCGGTGGAACGTGAAATTCGCCGAGCTAAAGTGTCGCATTCTGTCCCAATATAAGGTAGACGTAAATAAATTGGACATTTTTTAACACAATGCGCCTTAACCTTATGAAAATTATCAATGACATTGCCCAAAATGGGCTCCAAAATGTACAAAGGATATCCATTTTTGGAAGTGTCATAAAATTCATTTCAACGCCGAGGAAGGAATTAGAGCAGATTTTAAGAGCACAAAACGCCATTGTTCTAATTAAATTGATTTTACGTTGGTACGGAACAAAGAAATCCCAACGTGTATATAAACCTGAAAAATTTTTGCTTTATCTAAAACAGAAGTCGAAAAGCTATCACTATTCTTATGAAACAAACATCCAAAAATGACAAACAACAATTGATGAAACTGATATATATATATATATATATATATATATATATATATATATATATATATATATATATATATATATAATAAGATTTCATTGAATACGTCATACACGATGTTAAAAGATAAATTATATAAAAAAATATTCAAATGTTTTTTTTTTAGAAAAACTTTCGGCTATACATTTACCCATTTTCAAGGATGAAATATTTAAAATCTGAAATAAGAATTAACAATAAGAAGAATTAATTTAACAGTTAAAATATTTCATTCTTAAAAATGGCTAAACGTCTTGTCGAAAGCGCTCGGAAAAAAATCTTTGCGAAATTTTTATATAATTTACCAACTGAAAAGAAAAAAAATTATTTGAACACATGAGAAATTGCAAAAAAAAGTAAATCAAAGTATCATCTCTGTCGTATTTAATGAAATATGCATGAAAGAAGGATTGCAACCTTAATGCACACGCACACACACACACACACACATATATATAGAGAGATAGATAGATAGATAGATAGTTAGATAGATAGATAGATAGTTAGATAGATAGATAGATAGATAGGCTTTTATTGCACGTATATATTGTTGTTATTATTAATTTTGTTTCTATTATCGAATTCTAAATACAGATGTTTCGTATCTTGTACAACTAAGAATATACCTGAAAAAGTGCTGTAAGACTTTCGATTTTCATTAATATTAATCTTGTATAATTTGATCTAACACGTTCACATTAGCGCTCATCTCAACTATGATTTGCCATCACTTACCTCTGTTCATTTGACATATTCTTATCAACGTACCATTCCGCTTTTTAACAAGAACATTGGTCACATCACATTGAATCTCAGGCCAGAGATGCCTTCTGGGCATGTAACCACCCGATTATGACTTTTTGTGCAGGATTAAACTAAACCGTTCTATTCGTAGCGAACAGAGCTAATTACTTGGAAGGAATGTACAAGGCAATGAATCGAAGGTCCTCGCTCAATAATACGATACTAATATCACGTTGTCGCAAGTGTATACATGACCACACAGACCAGTGTTGGATTTAACACACGATTTGCTTTACGCAGTGGCGGCTTTGTAAAAGCTAAGGCCTTTTAAGCAATGTGAACATTTATTAGTCCCTGTTGTCGACATGAACGGAACAGTTAAGTCAGGGTTACCGTTCTTCGTTGTGCTAGTGTTACCTGCCCTTCGTCCACATAGCAAATATATGTACTTGCTAAAGGAAATGGAATATTTGATGCAGAAACATGAACTTGTCTCTTCGATTCAACAAACCTCCTAAATGCCAGATTGTTTGGAACTGTTTCTGTGGAAAAGATTGGAGATTTCTTTGTGTTTCTCGCATCGAAACTAGCTATATTCAGTTCGTCGAAAATATATATATTCCATTTTCTATGTGTCGTGTAAATTAAGGATGTTGGCGATCATGGCTCTCTACAATTTCCTATACTTTGTAGCTCTTAATAAATTGGGTCTTTTTGATCTCTCATGTTCTGTCATCCATTTCCACAAGCTCGCTAGGTGTATATTGTGCTATTTTCCACTGTTTTTCTTGCATTCAAATTGTCTTTTGAGTATCAGATTTTCGAAGCCTCTTTTCCTTATTATGTAGAAATTTCAACTGTCTTTTTCAGATGCTAATTAAAAGGTTCCTTTTTGCTTCCATTTTTCTCTGAAACCTCGTCGTTGCACATATGGCATTCTTAGAATGCTTCTATAGAGCCATATATCTGTTGCTTCAAGTCTCTTCTTTATATGTGAAGAGATTGTACAGCATTCACTCCCATATAAAAAGACTGATATTACTTAATTGATCCTAAAAAAAATTCCAGGTATTCCATCTATGTAGTGACCAGGCTCGACGATGCTTAACGCTAATGATCGTACGGGAATCGGTGTTTAAACGTGATATGGCCATATGTTGCCTCTTATTTGAAATTCGATAGACACTTGGCTACTACAAATAAATTCATCAGACCAATAATTAATCATTTTTATGGAATAAAATGATTTTAATTTTAATCTGACAATATTTTTATTACTCTAAAAGTTATTTATTATTTCGGTTGTTCTAAAAAATTTTTAGAAATTACAGTAGAATTCCTGACAAGTAGACTAAGAAGGCCTTCCGGATATAAAGAATTGTTTAAAAAGTCCGGATATGACGGGTTATATTTAGATTAAAATAAAAGAAATAAATTATGTAATGTTAATGAAAATTCATTGAATTAATATGCCACCTATGTAAAATAAATAATGTAACGAGGATTTTTTAATCTCTGTTGCATGATGATTCTTTCTTTTCTAATAACACTCTCAAGTTTTCCACATTTCGTTTTGCTTTTGTTCGGGAAATTTTTTAACGAAATACATTTTTAACTCTGCGTGGAAAAGACAATTTTAACTATACATGCGTTATTGCAATCGTCATAGCTGAATACTGACTTTTCTTCCATAAAACTAACAAACTTTTCAATAGCTGTTTCAATTTCCGCCCAGGTTTCATCAAAATCTTGATTTTTTTTTATTTCATTATTCATCGTCACAGTGTGAACGCTGGAGAATAATTTCTTTGGAAGATTTTATATCATACAATGTTTACAATCCTATGTTGAACTCAGCCATTATTTTTATTCCACTGCAATTTCTAAATAATTTTTGGAATAATTGAAATAATAAATAACTTTTAGCGTAATAAAATATTGTCAGATTAAAACTAAAATCATTTTATTCCATAAAAATGATTAGTTATTATTCTGATGAATTTATTTCTTGTAACAAAGTGTTCATCGATGTTCATACAGGAGGCTACATATGGCTATAGCATGCTGAAACACCGATTCCCGTACGATCATTAGGGTTAAGCATCATCGAGCCTAGTCAGTATATAGATGGAATACATGGAGCACTGAACCTGGATGTGCGGATGGTGTAATGGATAATGGCTCGGAATTGTATATCGGAGAGCTGAGTTCCACTTCCAAACCGAATTGGGGTTATTATATCCACTTATGCTCAAATACCCATGCAAAATTTTTGAATTCACCGTTTTTTCCCTTGACCCGTGGGTTAATTAATAAGACTTCTGTCTCTAAATCATTATTATCTCAAAAAAGAAAAAGAAGAAATATTGTTACAATTTTAGATTGTAACAATATTTCTCCTTTTTTGAGATAATAATGATTTAGACAGAGAAGTCTTATTTTCTGGCTTTAAATAACATGAAAAGGGTTGATAAGCCGTACGAAACAAGTCAAACAGTCAATCAATTTAATCAACAAAATTAGAAGCGATTATTCGATTTAAAAAAATTGACAAATACAAGGGGGGTCTGGAAATATGGTGATCTTCTCCGAAAGTTATAAAAATAATGAAAAAATTGGTAAGAACTGCATGCATAGGGATGTTAAAAATGATAGAGTAACATGTTAGATTTCATCATCTTAACAAAAACTTGTGTAAATTGTGACAAACAGCTGGCCAAGACAGAAATAATTTAGAATCGAATAAATGGTTCATTGAAAAGGAACAAAACAGAACTTTTAAATACTAGTAACTACTAAGTGAAAATACTATTCTTAAAAGAGTGCTCAATACAGAGTAAAACAAATATATATATATATATATATATATATATATATATATATATATATATATATATATATATATATATATATAAATAAAAAGAAAGAACAGTAAGATATAAAATCCGGTGTTCTTATAGATATTTTATTTTTACAAAATAGTGCTCAATGTAAATTTACAGAGCATTAATATTATAAATTAATTGATTTAAAATATATATTTTTTTCTTTAATAGTTCCAACCATGTTTCAAAATAATGAAGATAAAAAAAAAATTTTAATTTTGCAATTAAATTTTAGTTCCATTTCATCTTCAAGATGAAATGAACTAATGCTTTTAATTTAATTGCAAAAAATAAAATTAGGGTTTTTAGCTTTCTATTTTTTTCCCTGGTTGAACTGTGTAGCGAAAATAACCATATTTTAAATCAATTAATTTATAATATATATATATATATATATATATATATATATATAAGTGTGTGTGTGTGTGTGAAAAATAAAATGAAAAAGACAAATTCGTCCCTAAATTCAAATAAAGGAAATCCAACTTTTTTTCCATGCATTTAACGTGGAGCGTTCTTAAAAAAAAAAAGAATCCTT
Source organism: Acanthosepion pharaonis (assembly GCA_903632075.3). Classification (NCBI taxonomy): domain Eukaryota; kingdom Metazoa; phylum Mollusca; class Cephalopoda; order Sepiida; family Sepiidae; genus Acanthosepion; species Acanthosepion pharaonis. The sequence goes on along the minus strand of CAHIKZ030001771.1, from coordinate 328,965 downwards.
ATCTTTTCCTCTAATATTACAACTGATAAAAGAAGTAGCGATTTTCCAAACGTAGCTTAGATGTGGCACAAGGCCGAAAGAATGGGGCACCCAGTGAGGATCGAACTCCCTACTCATTCGTAATTGTTGGACAGTTACTAAGTAATTAGTTACCATTATTTAAACCGTAAAAAACCTCTCTTTTTCCTTTTCAATGAACCATTTATTTGATTCTCTGTTAATATCATCGCCCAGAATATTTCGGTTCCTCAAGGGTTCTTTGTTTGCTTATTTTTTTGGATAATAAGATTTAGAGTAAATATTTACGTGCATGCTCTCAATTGGCGACGAACTCCGTGCTTTTATTCAATCGTCTATCATCCAGTTTAAATAAACTATAATTATTTGTTCAACAATTGCTCAATATGAAGATTGAGATGAAGCATTAAACAGATTCAATTGCCATATATATATATATATATATATATATATATATATATATATATATATATATATATATAAATATATGGATATAAATCCGACAGTATGAAGAAAAAAATATACGGAAAAAAGAAACAAAAATCCTTATATACAATTATGCAGTTTTAATGTTAATATGTCAACGTCGGACGTTTCGGTCTAATAAACCATCTTCAGGACATATTCATAAATTATAACATTATCAATACAACATGACAAAGACGATGTACATAAGAAAAAAGACTTATCCAAACAGAATAACTGAAAGTTTTATAAGATCAGCGCTCCGTTTAAAACATGGTCACGTTGTCGTCACGTGGGCGACGCTGTGAAAAAGTATTCCTAAAATTTGAGTGTTTTGAATGAAAAATGAAAAGAATTCTATTTTGATCTAAAATTTATATCTACAGCATAATTGTATATAAGGATTTTTGTTTGTTTTTTCCGTATATATTTTTTCTTCATATATATATATATATATATATATATATATATATATATATATATATATATATATATATGAATTAGAAAGAGATATAAACAACCATATATGCGTGATTATGTTCATATACAGATCGACACATAAATATTTATGTAATATATATATATATATATATATATATATATATATATATATATCATAAAGCGATAGTAATTTTTTTTTTTTAATTTCGAATGACCTGATGAGATGCATACATATGTATTGAACATGACAGCAATTGTGTAGCCATATTTGCTCTTCTCTTTATTGAGCCCTCTTTTAAATTTAATGTTACGAACATTGGAATTTTAAAATCTATTCGATCTCAGTCTTATCGTACCTATATATATATATATATATATATATATATGTATATATATATATATATATATATATATATATATATATATATATATATATATATATATATATATATATAAAGTGTACATTTAATTTTTCCCCTTTTTCGTGTCGCATCAAAATGTGAATTTTTGTTGTAATTTATAGATAGTAAATTAACGTAGAGGAGATGGTATTTCAAACATATTGAATTATTGTGTCTGCAGAAGTTTTCACCCCACAAAATGCAATATGTTTATTGAATATTCTTTCTCTAGTTTCAAGCCAAAAAATCTCGGTGTTTTTTTACATGCCTATTGCAAAATTATCTGTATTTTTAGCACTGACTTTCGAAAATATAAGCAGGATTCTGGCCTCTTTGTCACCAAATGCCATATTTTGTCGAAAGGGAAGCGAAACGAACTGTACAGAATAATGGAAATTCATGAAAATGCTACTTCAAAAATAAATGGAAACGTGACTTACAAAAAAAAAAAAAAAAGATGGTGAATATTGTCGACATTTGCTATCGTCTGCTAAAATGCCAGTTCCTTTGCAATGGCCAAATTTGACAAGGCCGTACTTACAAAAGAGTGTCGATCGGAAATGCACCGTGACCAGCTGACGTCTGGCAGGATCACTACGAATCTATTAGAAACGAAGATTTAAAAAAAAAAATGAACATAGAAAACAAAAGTGAAATGAAGATAGTCAGTATTATTAATATCTAAAATGAATTGATGAGTGATATTAGCTCACAATGGCAGCCGAATACGACGTTAATGGGAAGTGGCAGAGTGAGAAAAATTCCCGAAGACTGTTTCAGAACAATAGTGACTAATTGACCGAAGTAGGATAAGTGAATTCATGTCGGAGACGTTTCGTTAGCAAGTAAACACAAAATACGTGCATACAGATTATGTTATTTGCAGACGTCTCGACAAATGTGGACGCCTTCCGCTATAATGACTACGGCAGGAACATTTCACGTACATTCTTTGAAACTTTGGAAATATTGGAGTAGTACCGGGTGTTCCAAAAATTGTGACAATTTAAAATGTGAATATATATGTGCCAGGCAAACGAAATGAAACAGGCATCATACTGAACAATAAAGATTTATTTCACAAAATTCTAACAAGATATACAAAGGGATATACATTTTATAATAAATTTCACAAATGTTTAATATGCGCGCCACTTGTGGCAAGATACACGTCAAGTTGGTAGTCCAGCTCCTGCCAAACACGTTGTAGCAAGTCTTGCGTAACATTCTCCAGTGCATCGGTGATTCACTGCTTAAGTTCTTCTAGTTCTTTTTTTTAGGAAGAGAGGGCTATAGATGTGTTCTTTTACATTTAGTTTAGGAAGAGGGGGATATAGACATGTTCTTTCACATAAATTTGAGAAAAAAATCAACAGATATCAAATCAAGAGAAGGTGGTGGCCATTTCAAAAGCACATTGTCATTATCACTGGAACGATCGATCCATCTTTTGGTAGATTCGCATTTAGATGAGTCCGCACAGTTCGTTTTACACACACACACACACACATATATTTATACATATATATATATATATATATATATAATATATATATATATATATATATATATATGAACATAGAATTCAACACTTAGAGGCGACAGTCTCTTTTTTTGCGAGACGCGATCATCAGGCCACGAGTGCTGTTATTTTTTTCGGCTATATATATATATATATATATATATATATATATATATATATGTATGTATGTATAGTGTAAAACTTTGATGACATTTGAGCGAGTATTTTATATTTTAATCGACTGCAAAATGATGATAATAGTCGTACACAGAGGAATATATTCAAAATTTCGTGGCAGACAGCTTATGGATATTCCATGCATTTTCTACGTACATATATCTCTATGTACATCGTTGTTTTAGTAATAGTATTTTTAATAGTAACAGTTCCTTTTAAGTGTTAGTAACGAAAAAATTAGTACTCTAGTAAATATATATATATATATATATATATATATATATATATATATATATTTTTAATAATGAACTATTTTGTCTTCTATCAGAATGTCTTCTTCGACCCACGTTTTCCATTGGTATGATGTAGAGTGATGATATTGAACCAATTGCTATGTTGCTGATGGGAACGTAGATTAATTTTATCATGCCATACATTCTTTCTCATCAGAATACATCGTATAGATATATCCCTATGCCATCCTCCTGCCCATTAAATATTGCGGCCTTATCTGGTCTGATGTTCCTATAATATTTCACGATATTCAAGACAGGAGTCAAAAAACGTTCTGCAATATTATCGGACCTGACATGGCATCACTTTGCTACGATCCTATTTTCTTTTTGCCTTTCTTCTGTTTTAATTTTTCTGCCATTATTTGTTAATGGCGGCTGTTCTAATGGGCTTTCCACAGGCGTATTTTGATCTCATAAATTTACACCTACTACTAAATTGGCAGCTAAGTTCAGAATTAGCTCGATGTTACCGTAAGTTCTTTCTAATAATTTCTTTTCTCGCATTCTTCGGTTGTGGAATTCTTTTCCGTTTCCTTGCTTACCTGCCACATACAATCATCAAAAATATAAATCCAATGTCCACCAATATTGTTAGGGCCAGAAATAAAGACACAAAGAGAGGAATTGAGTAAAACAATTATATTATCAGAAACAGTAATACAAACGGGAATGTTATAGCAAGAATGTTCGGTCCTACTATCAGAACTGTCTGCTGTAAACTTCCCCTTCCAAAAGGCAGTAACTGCTCCTATTTATAACTGGGAGAGTTCATGCGTGCGTGGTTAGTTTACCATAACAACCAGCATCCCGTGATTTCCTGAATCCTATATTTTTACAGTCATTTCTCCTCGCTAAAATGTTCTCATTTTCATTCAGTCTCACTAACTCCTTGCGTCTTAGTGGCGTTATTGCCTTGCTTGGGGTGAAATTATTAAAACAAAAGTTAAATCCAAACGATTGAAACGCCATGATCTTATTTTACTAACGTAATAATATTTGTACTTAAGTAAATTATTTTATTATTGCATATCGATAATATGCCCTCCTTTATAAGCCTTTCAGTTATTTATTACAGCTTCAATTTTAACAATAGGTACAGCTGTTTTATTCCTTCCCAGAAACCTTTGCTTGAATAGCTTTTGGCATTTTCATAAACATATTTTAAATAAAGACGTCGATTCTTAGCAGCCGGTTTGAAATGCGGTGAAGAGACCGTCGCCAGTTATTCAGAGTATTTCCACCTTGCTGCTTGACTGATTAGATCCGTGAAAAGCATCGCCGTTCTAGTCATGTCATCCGTCGATGGCGATCCGGTTGGGGGAATATGTTATGTTGGCAACCAGGACCAAGAGTAATGTATGTTCTTCAGGGAGGCTCCTTGCTATAAATGCTTACTGGAGCGGAAAATCAACTTATACCTCAAGTGGAACTTGTACATACGATCTATCGCTAAAGCTGCTAGAAAAATGGTCGGTTCCTAGTATCGCCGCCGTAAGTAACTGTCTCCCCCTGCTATCCTCTACATTTACAAGATCCAAATCAGGCCGAAAATAGAATAATGTTGCCATATTTGAGCGGGAGCTATCCAGTGTTTACTTTTCAGTTTCGATAATCCAAAAGCGTCTTCGTGTTCTAAAAGCGTGGCAAGTCACTCACACTTGTATCGCTATTCCCGCAAAATTTGCTCAGACGAATTACATTCGTAGTTCCTCTAATTATAACCCTCCAGGTTAAGACTCGTCATGCTGTGCATATTTTAGCGAACCACCCTCATACCTGCGTATTCCACTGGTGAAATATTAGTTCCATTCGAGCATCTTCTTCCTGCGAACCCTTGCTCGATGGAACCCAAATGAATGCTTCCTCGATCATTAAAATCTTAACCAGTTCAACTTAATGATTAACCTTTTTCTTCTCATATCAGTATAAACTGTGCTTCTTACTCTGTAACCCTATAACTTGAGTGGCTTCCGTGACTTGTGGATGATGAATATAACTGCAAAAATATCTAAATATACTAAATCTTATTCCATTAATTTGGTTTGTTTAAATTTTTCTCAAATTGTACACAAGTAACCGTTACCAAATATGAAAACAAGTTAACATATGCTTAGTCACTAAGCTTCATAATTCTGATCTAGTATTTTGAATCTATGTAAGCACCATCTTAGGATTTGACATGAACTATAGTTTTTTTTTACTCATAACATTAAATAAAAAATGGCGTCGTCATTAACATCAATATTGATAAATAAGTTTTTGTTCGTCGACGCCTAACTTATATGTCCATCTTTGAGATATTAACAAATGTCTTTGGTTGTTTTCATGTACTTAGCCAATTATCTGAATATTCTTTTTCCTCTTGTTGCATTCCCAACATAATCTTCTTCAAATATTTTCTTGCGCTTTCCTTTCTTGCTACACACGTTTGTTTTTTTTTGTTCTGTAATCGCTTTTTCTAACATTTGTATGATTAGTCTGTTTTCTTATTAGTCTGTTTCCGTTCGTTTTTTGCCAACTTTTCCAATTAGTTTGCTTTTACTTATTGTTTTGTTATCACTGTCAGAATACTTTTAGATCTGTCGTAATTCTTTATATCTGGACTAAAAAATAAATATCATTAACTATTTTTTGTATATTGATTTATTTACAATATAAAAAAACAAACCTCTAGTTGCATAATAAAAACGCACAGTATCAAATAAGTTAGTGTCAATATTTATAATATAAAAGGTTGTTATAACATTAAATACACAAAGTCTATTTATGCTAGCCACCTACATATAAGCTGACAAACCAATCAAAAGCTTAGGATACTACCAAGTTTAGTGTGCAGACGTTGACTGCGTATCTATTTATTTTGTATTATATTTTGTATCTAAAGTGTAGTGTTCCACCAAAATGCCAGGATGTAAATAAGAAAACTTCATGTCGACGATTATGACAAATATTAACATTTGTTAATGACCATGTCCGTCGCAAATCTTCGAATAAATCCGGAATAGCATGAACTCTGGAAAGCTAACTGTAATCAAAGTGGCTTGTAACAAAATTCTATTACCCACAATGCACTAGTGATCGATAAATATAAATAGTCGATACAATCCAGTGAACACATTCATCCATTTCTACTTTTGCGTTTAAATGAATTCCATTCAGTGCATATTCACTTTTTTAAATAGAATTATCAAATTTCACTTTAGGGATCTCCATCTTTCCAAGACCACAATGTTTGCACGGCTATTTTGTAAATTTTGAAAAGCCGTCTGATATTAAGACAGGTTCGGATGATTTAAGGCAGAATGAAAGACGTGGGTGACTGGAGGCAACCCGACAGACTAGGGTGAATGGCAGGCTGATAGACAAGGGTGAGTGAAGGCAAAATGATAAAAAAAAAGGTGAGTGGAGGCAAGCTTATAGACAAGGGTTAGTGAAAACAAGCTGAGAGATACCGATTAGTGAAAGTAGGCAAATAGACTAGGATGAGTGTAGGTTATCTGGTAGACGAGTAAACACAGGCGGATAGAGCAGGTTGGATGAATGTAAATTTATAGACACTCGTGAATAAAGCCAGATTGATAGAGTAGGGTGGGCGAAGATAGGGAATTACACTTAGGCGATTGAAGGTAAGAGGATAGACGACAATGTGACACGTGTAGTTATTAAACGATCCTGCACAAATATGATAAAAACCACTCGCTTGATTCTTTTGAAATAATCGGCTGCGCAATAACGCCTAATTCCCAACAGGGTAGCACTATGCAAGTGTTTTTGTTCTGAAACCAAATCGGATGGTGTATGCATAAATGTGTCATGTAGCAGATTAACCTAAGTGTTTTTTGGTATGATTAAATTTTATATTAAATCACTGCAAATGAAACTTAAATAGAATCAAATGAAATTTACTTTGTAAAATATGTCTTCGGCTTTGTGATTTCTATCCTAAAAACCTGCATGCCATACATAAGTCTCTTTATTAAATGATTTTTTTTCCAAAATAGATTCATCGCGGCCATTTTTGTCAAAATTATAATTAAAGGTGAATTGAGAGATGTGTCCAGATTAATTTTATAATTCAGACAAAATGGCTCATGTGATTTGGTTGTCAATTGTACATCAAATTATTCCTAAAATGTAAAATTTTGATATCTGTTCACATATTCGAAATACTTTAAATCCTATGAATATTCGATCCTACATCGAAGATCTACCTATTTAGCTAACTAGCTAGATCAGTCTCTATCTATCTATCTATCTATCTATCTATACGCGCTTATTAAGCTTTATATTTTTACTATTTTGACAACTTTTACTAATGTTTCCTGGTCTAATTCAACTCTGCTCAATATATATATATATATATATATATATATATATATATATATATATATGTGTGTGTGTGTGTGTGTATATGTGTGTATGTGTGTGTGTCAATGTATATATATATATATATATATATATATATATATATATATATATATATAAACGTAGGTATATATGTGTGCGTATGTATACATGTATGTGTATGTATATATATATATATATATATATATTTATGTGCATTTGTATATATATAATGGAACCTTGAAGTGGTCTGTTGTTCTTTAAATATATATATATATATATATCCGTATAATTAGGCATCATATTTTCATTGAAACATGTTTCATTGGACAATTTAGAGAAGTTTTCTGTACTTATTTTCAATTGGATCCTTTCATATTCACGGAGAAGCATTTTGGTGTCATTATTCAAGGAAGATATATACATATATATATATATATATATATATATATATATATATATATATATTGTTGAGAAATCAGTCAGTGAATTAATTTTAAATCTCTAGGTTGTTTCATAACAGATAATGGAAAATGCGATAGAATGATCCGAAGTCGAATAGAAATAACGAAAGATGCCTTCCAAAAATTAAACAACGTATTAAGTGAGATAAAAATTTCGTTAGAAACATAGCGAAAAATAGCGTATTGCTATGAATTATCAATACTCCCATATGAATGATGAAAATTTTCCTCACAGATGCTAACAGTTACTTTTCTCGAACTTCTCGCTTGTGGAACACTGTTCCGGCTCCATGTTTTCCTGTCAGTATTAATCATTAAAAAGTTAAATATAATGTCAATCGCTATCTACTTTCCTCCTGATTTCTCTTCGTTTGTTCACGCTCCGTAGTAAATTTCGTATTTTCCAATTCGTACAACCCCATTAATCGCTTGTATGTCATTGGCTTTACATCCTTTCTTGCGGTGAATATGAAAAAAATCTCATGGCAGGGTGTAGCCTAATGTAAGTCCCAACTTAGGTAAGGTATTATGTACATTATTTACATTATTCGGACTAATGTCCTCATCTTTGTCACTATATTTATCACAACGTTCTCAAGGACACATGGCACACTGGATAAAGGCGTTGGTTAGATCCAGTGACAGGACCCAAAGAGTGCGAGTTCAATACCCGGTTAAGGCAGTGGAAACTTTCAGAGGGAAATTAGCAGGAGATAACTGATAACTGACATCAATCAAAAACATGGCACGTGGAACTAGAACAGTCTACCGCAGTGAGCGAAATAAAGCGTTCAGTTCGACATTCCAACCACCTGAAGAAGGCCGGAGCGTACAACGGCCGAAACGTTGTGATAAATATGGCGACAAACATGAGGACATTAGTCCGAATAATGTAAATAATATATATATATATATATATATATATATTCCATTAAATTCACTTACGTGCTAATACCCTTGGGAAAGGTATGAATCATCTTCCTCTTCCTCTCCCTTCTGCTATGGATAAAATAGCAGGACAGACTGGGTTCTATAGCCTTGGATGGCAACTGGTCTAGGAGAAGGACAACTCTGAATTCAAAACCTGCGGAGGGTCGTTTGGGAACCTTGTGGCATTCGGTGCACCAGGTCTCTGTATTCCACCCTTCAAAAAGTGTGGATGGTCCTTCACGAAACCATCACCACTATAATCAAATCTCATGTGCCGGTGTCGGGCTGTCGGTTTCCTGGAAACTGATCTGCTTGACCCTCATACGTCGAATCTCGACGGGAGAGTCGATTATATATATATATATATATATATATATATATATATATATATATATATATAGCTCTCCCGTCGAATTCGACGTATGAAGGTCAAGCAGATCAGTTCATGGGAACCAACAGCCCGACACCAGCACATGAGATTTGATTATAGTGGTGAAGGCTTCGTGCAGGACCATCCACACGTTTTGAAGGGACGAATACAGAGACTTGGTGTATTCGTCATCCCACACTGCATCTCAAACAGACAACCCCAAAAAGAAATCATCAGCATTCAACAATAATGACAATTTTTACACTCCCTTACAGTCACCAAACGGTAAAAAGGTAAAACTATTAAAAAAACTATTTTGTTGAAAATGACAGACATAGAAAATTCAATTAATCTTTTATTTAGTTTTTCCAACATTCTTATATTTTTTCGTATTTTGAGAGTAAAGGAGGGTCATAACTGTCCGTATTGTCTGTGCTTCCAAGACTTTTTTTTTAATCATAAATCAATTACAGTGGAACCTTTGCTCACGAATTTAAATGAAATGTTCGTAAACCGAGACTATTTTTCCAATAGGAACCAATGTAGAGAAAAAAGTTACAGTGCAATAAAACTGGAAAAGAAAACCACGTAACAACACACGAATGTACACAACACGACGGTCGACTCCGAAATTATTCCTCTCGAGTTAACCCGGTTTGGCAATGTTCGAGAACCGAAATTTTGTTCGATAACCGAGGCATTTTTCATCTCGAATATTCTGTTCGAAAACCGATTTGTTCAACATGTGAGACATTCGAGAACAGAGGACCCACTGCACCTATATATTAATAATTGGCGACCTACTGTGGACGATTCTTTAAATACTCTCATCCAACATGCCTTGAGCCAGCATGAATGAATAAGTTCATAAAATTTTCATAATAATAATAATATTTCATGGTGATGTGTATTCTGTATTATATGGAGTAAGCATTTTTAGAATGTTATAATTTTATCATAATTTCCATGTTTATTACACACATCACTATGAGGTTTGCTTAAATGTAACACGGACGGAGACAGTTAAATTATGAAATCTGCCCGATATATTGCATTCTTCACACTCACATTATGTTCGTATTAATTGAAGGAAAATGCAATTAAAATTTCCGCACAAATAATCGTTAAGCCGAATTGGAAGTCGATTGGCAAGTAAATGAGTTTTTATTGTTGATTGCAATTGGCTTGGAATCAATTTAATAAAAATCGTTGAAGAATTATGTGTAGGTCGTTAACCGTTCAGTAATATTTTCAATTTTTTTTAATTAAGTTTTGTCTTTAACGATATAAGAATGAATTCACACACACACACACACACACACACACACACACACACACACACACACGCTTGGACAAAAGACAAGGGCGCGCTTAAAAAGCCAATGTTAACAATTTGTGATTATAAACGGAAGAATCTTTAGTTTCAGAACTAAAACTTTCATATAAACATCCGTATAGAATTCTCAATTATCTTAGCTGAGTTTGAACATTTTTCTTCTTTTTCTTTTTTATCTTCCTTTTCAAATTATTTTTGTTCTTTTTGTTCTTTTTCATTTTCCTCTTTTTTTTTCTTTTTATTCCTCTTTTTATTCCCTCTTATTATTTTCCTTCTTTTTCTTCTTTTCTAACAAACAGTGCGACTAAAATTCAAATACTCGCTGTCGCCTGTTCAATCTTCCCTATTACACTTGGGAAAATAATATAACCCGCTCTTGTTCTACATATATGGGTTAAAGAGCGCGATAACTTGAGTCTTCTATACTTGATTAGAAGCTAGTCTAATAGAAATGTATTTATGCAAAATACATCGGGTATGCAACGAGACAAAATAGTGTGATATGTGCGGAACAACAAACCTGACTGGAGCTCATAGATATTAAACCGCAGATTGGTATGGATTGCTATGATTACCTATATTTTGAAGAGAAATTTCATTGAAATAGAGTTCTACATTATTAAGAAGTCATTATGATATTATTCTTTCATATTAATTAATATTTACTTATAATTTTCTTTTTGTAGAATTTCATTCGATTATGTTAATTTCTCATATATATATATATATATATATATATATATATATATATATATATATATATATATATTATTTCCAACCAAATATGTTAGCTCTATCTCTGATATTGAATGCTTTTCTAATAAGTACCGCGCATATAATATATAAATAATTAAACATATATATATTTATTTATATTTATATACACTTTTTCACACACACACACACACACACACACACACACACACACACACACACACATACATATATATATATATATATATATATATATATATATTCATGAATTATTCACAAAAAAACAAATGCAAAAATTAATGATTTAATTGGCGAAAATCCATCGTCGCAAACAATTCAAATAATATACAAAAACCTCCGAACCCGTTATGAATGAAAAGATCCTTGTTTCTATAAATTTCTGCCGCATTAGTTCTTATCTCAGCGTTGCTACTGCACGCTCCAAAAACAATAACTCATTTCCAATAGCATTTTCGGATACAACAATACATATATTTTCGAACAAGAACAACATCTATTCCAAAAACAAGATGTCTATTCTACAGATGAAATATTGTAGTAAAAAAAGCTTGAACTAATGCGTCAGAAATTTATAGAAACAAGGATCTTTTCATTCATAACGGGTTCGGAGGTTTTTGTATATTATTTGAATTGTTTGCGACGATGGATTTCTCGCCAATTAAATCATTAACCATTGCATTTGTTTTTGTGTGAATAATTCATGAATTTGTAAATTGATTGCACGTTTATCGAAATATATATATATATATATATATATATATATATATATATATATATATATACCCACTGGTAATGTCAGGTTATTGTTTATATCAGCTCGACCATATTTTACACATGGAGAATTATTAAAGAAATCCTAGTCAAAAATTAATAATGGTTGACAATGCTTGTTGCAATAACAATTCAAAATATATTAAAACCAGTAATACTACTAGTAGTGCTGGCCATTCGCATTCGAGGATGCCTGTCTACTAGAGCGGATAGCCAATCCCTATTGTAGACGCTTGCTCAGGAGCATTTGTGTTTATTCAACACCCACGGAGCCCAACTATGCTGAGCAGACCTTAGTTACATATTCTGAAAAAGAGCGTGATCAACAATTTGAACAAGTACATCACTCGCGACTTCGTGCGAGCACGGGCTATCGACGACCCCAAATGGTTCCGTCTAGCCAATTTTTACTCACTAATAAAATCAGGACGTCTCTTCCTGACCATGGTGAGATTCGAACCCTGATTTTATGGTCAGAATGCAAACGTTCCTATAATACTAGTATAACTCAAGGAATTGATATTAAAATGAACGAAACGCGAGTCTAAAAATTAATAATGGATGACAATTGTTCCTTTAATAGAAGTTCAAATTAATATTACGGTTCCTCATACTATTCGTCCTGGGTAGGAAAATAAACGACATCCGCGTCCTATACATTAGAGTGTGTAGCTTTTGAACTAGTGCGAACAAAATATTATCAATTGAGTCATTAAAAAAGAAACTGCTACGAAAATAAAACCATGCATGATTGTAAATTTCCTAAAAGAAGTTGGATTGTACTTTAAATATGAGTAATTGAAACATGGTCCAAATATAGTTGTATACATACACACCTTTTATACCAAACTATCGCTATAAATCTATTTCCAAAAAAATTCACTGTTTACATTACATTATTATACATAGATGGGAATTAACAGGAGATAACTGACATCCATTAGACATGGCCCGTGGAACTAGAACAGTCTACCCCAGTGAGCGAAATAAAGGGTTCATTTCGACATTCCAACCACCTGAAGAAGGCCGGAGCGTACAACGGCCGAAACGTTGTGATAAACATGGCGACAAAGATGAGGACATTAGTCTGAATAATGTAAATATTGTACATAATACTTCATCTCAGAATTATAGACAGATATTCAAAAATTTTGTTCGCATTAAATGATCCATTGAGCTTGATACGACATGAAACAAAACAACGATCCAACTAATACTATTAAAATGAATAAAGCAATTGTAGTTAAAATGAAAAATTCCTAACCAATGGCTGATAATGTTTCTTGTAAGAAAAATTGAATATATTATTACTACTATTCAAACTACACGAACAAATCACGCAATTGAATTCAGGGACTTGAGTCAAAAACTAATAATGGCTGACAGTGCTTCAGGTAATAAACAAATTCAAGACAATATTACAACTGAAAAAAAAAAACTACCAGAGGGAATAAAGCGTTTGAAATTAAAATGAAAGAAATCCCAATATGTAATATTTTATATTTGGCAATGATTCTTGTGAAAACGATATAGACATTTTGTATATCTAGGACAATGTTAAGGAAATAATAATACAAAGTGGAACAAGCTTTGTGTAACTCGTTTCGTTCTTTAGGGCTTCATCGGACTAAATTGAGGTTTAACTTTTATGCGACTACACATGCGCACGAAGAAAAAAGAACGCTATTTATTCTAACATTAAATTTTAAGCTTAAATGTAAATGCGAAAAAGTGAAATTATTACTCATGGAAATAAACCAATTTAAATTAAGATGAAAGAAAACCTCGTCAGAAATGAATAATGCTTGCCAATGCATCGTCTAATAAAAATTCCAAATAATATTACTTCTATTATTACCAGTGGAAATAGAGCAAATAAAATTAATACTGACAATGAATTTTGCAATATAAATTCAAGATAATACTACTATAAATACTACTCGTAATATAGTCAGTTATTACTTGGAATAAAGTTCACAAATTTGTGTATTAAACTAATGTAAAGTAAGTCATCCAATCAAACAACTATGTCTTCTGTTCGCTACCACAGTCGCATTGCTTTGTCGCCTCGTTAAGCACATTTATAGATTGAATGACAGGTCAAATTTGCATAAGTGCAAAAAAGAGTCTTGCGAAACGGATGCATCTACGATATCTATCTTTTCTTAAATATACGTCTCGTAAAGTCGCCATTTTCTTTTAGGGATACTTTACACTCGAGACACTTCCTAAACCGTTTTCTGCCAGGACGTAAACTATTTTCTCTTGTTTTAAGAGTAATTAAAATAAGGTAAGTCAAAGTAACAAGCAATAAGTAATAGTAAAAAGATTATAATGACAACAATATCTAATGATAATTTCAAGATAATATTATTAATAATACTATCAGTCGTATAACCGCAACGGAGATTAAATTGATACTCGTCAAAGATTAATAGTGGTTACCATGCTTTATCAAATACAAGATAATATTAGTACTACTAACATTTATCATTGAAATAAAACAATTAAATTAAGACGAAAGAAATACTAGTTAATGACGAATAATGGTTTACAATGCTTCCGGTAATAAAAATTTAAATTAATATTACCAATGCTACTAATACTTTGGGAAATAACAAAATTGAAATTAAAAGGAAAGAAACAGTAATTAAAATGAATAATGGTTGATAATACTTCATCGAATAAACATTTAAAATATTAATACTCATAAAAAAAACTAGGGGAATTAAGCAATTGAAATGAAATAATAACAAAATGTCAATAATGGTTGACAATGGTTCATGTAATAAAATTTCAACATTGATTTAATATTACTAATACGAATACATGTAAATAAATCAATAAAAAGACAAAATGAAGTGTAATTCAAAAAATAATAATATATGACAGTATTTCATCTAATAAAATAGATATATGTGTAACTGGCCACTCGTATTCGAGGATACCTGTCTACTAGAGCGGCTTGACAATCCCTATTGCAGACGTTTGCTCTGGCGCATTTGGGTTTATTCAACACCCACATAGCCCACCTGTGGTTTATACTGCAACTATGCTGAGCAGACTTTAGTTACAGTTTCTGGGAAAGAACGTATTAGCTAGCGTGAACAAGGCCAGCACGCTGAAGCCCTCGGCCACGATGAATTTTCACTTCGTGCTAGTACAGCTATCGACGCCCCCAAGGGTACCGTCTACCCAATTTCACTCCCAAGGCTTGTATCAACCGGTTCTATGGATTCCAGGCACTTTTCATTTACAATGACATCAGGAAGTCTCCTTTCTGACAAAACAGATATATTATTACTAGTAAAATAACGTGAAAAAATAAAACACTAGTTGGAAAATGAAAGAAACCGTAATCATACCTTATTGGTAATTAATATACATTTACTTAAAGATTCACGATTATAGGACTACATTATTATTATTATTATTATTATTATTATTATTATTATTATTATTTTCTTTGATTTCCGCGTTTACACATTTCTTTCCAGGTCCCGCTCAGGAACCTAAGGTTAGAAATGGCATCATGACACTTTCCACTGACAAAAAAAAAAAAAAAAAAAAAAACTAGATAAAGCCCTTCGTAAAGTGTAGGCTGTACTTGTCAGAACAATTTTTTGTATCTCCTTGAGACATGGACTTCCAGGAATCCCTTCAATTAGTATACTGCAATATATTCCAACCAGTCCTAGGGCTCCAACTACAACAGGGAGTGTTGATGTTCCCATATGCCATATGTTCCCATATGTCCCTGCTGACTGCAATGAATCTTCAAAGATACATTGCAGTCAGCAGGGACTGCCATATCAACAATGAGGCACTTCTTTTTGTTTGTGGTCTTTAATAACAGTATCTGGGCGGTTGGCTTTGATTGTTCTGTCAGTGTGTATTGTGTAGTACCATAGAATTGCACCAGGTCCTATCTCCGTAACCGGTTCTGGGTGGTGTTCATACCTTATTATTATTATTATTATTATTATTATTATTATTATTATTATTTTGTTGTTGTTGTTTTTCTTTAATTTTTTTATCTCTTTCTTTTTTAATTTTAGACATTTTTGTTATTGCCTTGTTTCTCTTTTTCGCTCTCTTTCCCTTCGTAATTATTTTCCCGCTTCTTACATTTTTCGCCCTCGTTTTTTTTCTCGTTTAAATTACCTTCAACCACCATTTTGCAATTTATTTCCTTCCTTCCTCCATGTTATTTGATCTCTTCTCTCCTTTCTGTTAGTACGTAAATCGTACAAACTGACTATTGAACAGACGAATTAATCCTAGCTTCTCCCCCCGTCTTTGTCAATCACTACATCGATTTGATAAGTGCCAATGAAAAGCGTCTTCACCAATAATTAACAAAAAACGTACAACAACAAATCAATAACAAAAACAATTATTAAAACATTTACTGCTTTAGGCAAGTTATATTCTTAATTTTACTTTATAATGTTAATCCTACTTTATTTCACTCTTTTTGTCTGTTACTTTTTCTTACATCTCAAGAACTCTTACAGATCAGGCCATCAGAATTTCTATATTTGCTAATGGTACACACTAACGCTTATTTTATCCAATGCTCACCGAGTGACAGGCTCAAGAGCAACTCAAGCTTGGGAATTAATGGATGTTGCTGTAAAGATAGATTAGTTTGAATGTTTTACGGCTTATCAAAAGCCAAAATATATTTTGAATTCTAAGAATGATTATCATACCGCGAGTGAATATTGCATTAACAATATTACAAAGATAACACTGGTTTTCCAGATATAAATACTACTATTTAACCCATAATTGGGGGAGAAATGGTGAATTCCTATTTTTTTCAAGAATGTAACGAACTTGACTGGCATTCGAACCGTGCGATGCGATTTCTCATTTTGAGCAGTTGCTCATTGTTGAATGGATGTAAGAGAAGAAAGTCAATTCAGATTATGGAGGATAGATAAATTTTGTAACTCATTTGAAGCGATTAATATCAAATGGTCGATGAAGCATGGTATTGGGAAGCGGGTTCATAAATAATGGTCTCTTTGCAAGAAGATGTAAGAAGTGCCTTCCATTTTATGAATTGAACTTTAAAGAGAGTGAGAAGAATTTTACCCTATCTACCTGGAATGGTGGTTCCCATGTATACATATATATATATATATATATATATATATATATATATATATATATATATATATATATATATTATAAATTAATTGATTTAAAATATGTTTTTTTTCATACACAGTTCCAACCATGTTTCAAAAATAGAAGCTAAAACCCCCGAATTTAATTTTGCAATTAAATTAAAAGCACTATTGAGCACTATTTTGTAAAAATCTATAAGAACACCGGGTTTTATATCTTACTGTTCTTTCTTTTTATTTATATATATATATATATATATATATATATATATATATATATATATATATATATATATATATATATATATATATGAGAAAGGACAGTAGATATATAATCCTGTGTTCTTATTAATATTTTTATTTTTTAATTTGGAGTGCCCAATTCAAATCTACAGAGCATAAATATTATGAATGTACTTATTTAAAAATATAGTTCCATCGCTACACAGGAATTACCATGTTTCAAAAACAGAAGCTATAAACTTCAAATGAAATTATAGAATTAAATTAAAGTCCCTAGTTCTGTTTCATTTTCAAGCGAATTTTGGAATAACTTATTTTGAAATTGACCCTTTGCTTGAAAATGAAACAGAACTAGGGAGTTTAATTTAATTCTGTAGTTGAATTTGAAGTGTTTTTATTTCTGTTTTTTTTTACATGGTTCGATTCCTGTAGTTTTTAAGGCACGCTATATTTATGTGTTAAAGTGCTCAATATTCAATATAAGAGAGAGAGAGATTAGAGAGAGAGTAATTATAATGTTATGTAAATATAAAAGTAGACATTGGAGTCAACACCCAGAAGCGCCAGTTTCTTGCATGCTTAAACTTAATCATCAGGTCGCCGCTAGGTGTTGACTTCAGTATCCACTCATATATATATATATATATATATATATATATATATATATATATATATATATATGTATGTATGTATATATGTGTGTGTGTGTTTTGGCCTTGTTCTGGCAGAAATAAAGACATAAGAAAGGAATTGAGTTAAACAAATATATTAAAGAAACAGTAATATAAATTTATACAAATAAGAGTGTTAAAGCAAGAATTTTCGGTCCAACTGTCTGAGCTGATTGATAGAAACTTCACACTCCAAAAGGCAGTACCTGCTCATATTTATAGCTGTGAGCGTCCATGCGTGCGTGGTTAAATTACCAGAAAAATATATGCCTTAAAATGTACTCATTCGTTAAAAGACAATAAATTCTCACTTGCAAACAAGAATTATTGTTAAAATTAAGAAAGATTAATGTTTATTAACTCACAAAAAAGCTTCCCGTTTTAAATTTAATATTAGATATATGGATTTGAGAAAAGAATAGACTGTCAAGAAATTAAAGGAATTCAAGAAAGTGAATAAATTTATGGTGGGGAGAACCATCTATATATACAAGGATTAACGTACTTTCAAAAACTAAAGTAAACAACGGTCCCCCAAAACAAAACAAAAAAATATGAGGTGTTGAGCTTGTATTTTCATTAATTTTTCGCGGAACATCGTCCCCATATATATATATATATATATATGTATAAATATATATATCCATTTTTATGACAACAAATTATTTTGAAATAATTTTCCAACCCTCGATTTCATCTAATGAAGATTTGCAAATTTCGGTTATTTTTGTTTGTGGATCATTTTCAAAGCGGGGCAGAGAAAAATAGGTTAATGTGCCTAACTCTTGACTACTTTATTAATTGTCTTATAGTCTCGTCATAGCTTAGTGGCCCTGGTAGAAAGAAAAAGCATGGATATGAAAAAAAACAAGTAATATATGTTGGGGAAGCATTTCTTGTCGATATTCGTTTTTAAATTTTAAAACTTGTGGATAGATGATTCACGAAAGCACAATCAAATTTCTTCTATTTAATGGTGATGGTATCAAAGAGTTGGTGAGTAGAGGAAAGATTTTAGGTTAGACTTTTGTTTTTAATTCTTGTGCAAATGTTATTTTTTGTCTCAATATTGAATCTGGAATAACTGAAATATTTTAATATTAATACTTTGTCATCAACTTTTATTACAAAGTTTTAAAATTCTGCAGCGTTTAATTTGGTCTATTTTCTATAGTGTATAAACTTGACGTCATTTTTAAAAACTGAAAAATAAACTTGGTCATTTAACATTGAACATTACGGTCATTAAAATTTAGTAGCTGTGTTTTTCAGTTATTAAAATTCCATATAAAGAAACATGAGGAAATGGTTTTCCTTTTGTTTGTGTTTAATGTGTGAGCAAATATTTGAATTATCGCAATCTTGAAGCTGGGATGGCTACGACATGAGCGTGTAGAAACTTTGTGTTTTATCACACCTGACTTTGTTAAAGAAATATATATTACTATGGGGCGCTCCTTCAGCATATAAAATGATTTGCATTTATCTCTCTAGACACTTTTACATATTTTCAGTTCTGGTTTTAGGATGTAGTCGCACGTAGGTAAAGTGCATCCCACTGGAGCAAGTTCACTTCATGGATTTCTAGTTCGTATGTTGTACTATCGCACACGCGCTTGTTAGTGTGTGCGCGTGCACCCACAAACACACACGCTTTGAAACATATTCTTGTCATAGCTAGTTTCTTTTTTTTCCTTTCGTCACAAATAATGCATTTTGTTAATACATCCATTGTCGCGTGTAATATATTTATTGTTTTGTGTTATCCATATTTTACATTTTTAATTTTTTTTTACACCAAAAAAGGCGAAGGTGCTACTTGCACGCTGGGGTTTACAGAGAATGGAAGCAAAAAAAGAAAAGTGGGGCGTGAAAGAGGAAAGGATGAACAGAAGGACAGGTAATAGATCGAGGCATCTGGAGATGTCGATTGACATTGCATTTGAATAGTTGCAGATTATAGCTATCAGGGAAGTTAGTAAGACGGGACGTCCGAGACATGAAGAGACGACTACATTTAACCATTTCCTCAGAGAAAGGGCGGGACTGAGATGTCGACTAAGTGGCGCGTTTAAATTCATTCAGTTATGGATCTAGCGAAAATAGCTCGACGGAGCAGATACCGTGAATCTATTTGCAGTAAAGACAGAGGGAGTCGACGGCAAGTCTGTGAGAAAACGACTGTGAACGCGATGCCAGATCAGGGTTCACACATTGATTCCGCCAATATGTAGGATAATTTTTCCAGATGCCAGTAAATATTTATCGGGAATGTTGATTGGCGCAACATAATGGTGTTTAATACTTTCTCAATCACACTAGCAATACAACAAAGAAAGTGGACTCCCTGCGCCGCACCAGGAATTTTTTTCTCACCCAAGTCGATCAACCATTCGTTCATGCATGGAATATTGATACCATATATGGTCTGGTCGTCTTTACGTTTGTCTCAAGGTTCTTCATAAAATCCAGAAACGGATATGCAATGTAATTGGCCATGATCTGGCATCTCGTCTGCAGTCGCTCTCTGACAGACGTGCCGTCGCTTCCCTCTGTCTTTTTTATAAATACTTTCATGGTAACTGCTCCAATGAGCTATTTTCGCTGGTTCCCAGACTTCATCAATGCAAGCGTTCTTCTAAGCTTGCATTTCGCTCTCACACTTTCACTTTCGAAAATGTTAACTATAACCGTCTCTTCTACTCCAATAGCTTCATGTCTCACACCTCTCGCCTGTGGAACTACATCCACCTTTCCTGTTTCCCTGATATATATAATCTTCAAATGTAATGTCAATCGACGTCTCCAGGTGCCTTGATCTATCCTCTCTGCATCCTTTCCTCTGTCTCTCTATTTTTAATCTTTCCAACTCTCTGTAACCTCTTGCGTACTAGTCTGTAAATTGAATTTGGTTGGGGTGAAACAAATTTTTTAAAAAATACACAAAAATATATTTATTGTCTTTGCAGATTGAACAAGATGATTTTTCTTGAAAAATAATAAATGATAAATTATATATATATATATATATATATATATATATATATATATATATATATATATATATATCTATATATATAAATAATTTTTCATTGATGCATGTTTCATTAAATAATATAGACAAGTTTTGTCTATTTATTTTAAGTAAGTTCCTTTCATATTGTCTGATAATCTTAATCACATTATCGTTGAAAGACTAAAGGAAAACACCATATTGATACATGTTTAATCCAATCTAAACTTTCGGCTTATATAAGCCATTATCAAAGATGACAATTACATTTCAATATATCAAACAATACAACGACAAAACAATAATGATAGTCTGTTTTTGTTACATGAAAAATTTCAAAGCAACGACAAACTCCTGTATACGAGACGCGGAAGCGAAAATCGCATCGCAGCTCGTGACGTCACACATGACCACACGAGAGTGAAAACTAGAAGTATTAAGTATGGGAAGCTCTTGGTATAAACCGATGGCTTCAGTTATCAATTATAGGAATTTTAGAATATTTGTGGAGATTTCGTAGTTTATTTTGTTCAGGTTAGGTTTCAACTGTTTTATGTATATAGCTTCAAGAATTTTTACTTTTTGGTTATTGTTTTAGACACAACTTGTCTATATTATTTGATGAAATACGCATCAACACACACACACACACACACACACACACACACACACACACACACACACACATATATATATATATATATATATATATATATATATATGTAAACCTCATTTGTGTGAAGAAAAGTTTCTGCTATATTCTCTTGTATTCCAAATCAAATTTATTGGCCATTTGGTATTGGTGCATTGTTTTAGGCTTTAGTATATATGTCATGGTGAAAGTTGATAGAGTACAGATTTTTTCATGGCAGTATATCAACTAGATGGCATCCATCCCTCTCCCAGCTTGGTAATATGTTTGGCAGGCTTGATATTGCACGTAGAACCTCGACACGGATGAGATATCGTTGCTAGCTGAACCCGTTTAAGCAGTCAGGAGGGCTGGCATGAAGCCATGTGTCTTTGTTTTCTTCCCCCTTTCAGTCGCGTCTGGTTTGAATCAGCATCTAGGACAATCAAATTTTCCTTCCGGTCTGTCAGCCAACAAATCCATGAAACGGGCTACTCTCAATTTTTTTCTCTCTTCGTATCAGTGGACATCGTCACGCGCCGACTATAAAGGAACCCCAGTGAGACATTTGGTTTGTTTATCTGCTTAAGGGAATATTGCATTATGGCTTCGATTTATCGACAAATTAAAGGTCTGCCATGATTTTCTATGAAGATACGGTGCAACACGAAAATCTAAGAATTATGTATATTTCTCTCGTCTTTTACTCGGGGAATCACGGCAGATCTTTCGTGCATATTTTTCTACTATGTCACTCAAAATAAACTAAAACATTGTAGTTCTGGTGCCTATCACATTGCGTAAAAAATTGAAATTTGTAATAGTTAAAATTATTTTCAGTAAATGAACTTTGAGAATTAAATATTATTCCGCATGTTGTAGGCCAGGATCTCCTACCTGTTGTATCTTTAATCATTGTGTTTCGACTCAGATGCATTTAGCTTTCTTCAGTGTAAAAAGCAAAATCGGATTGCAGTTATTTAAAGGCTTATTTACATTTCTGTTGATTTTATCAGTATCCTGTTATGACCATATTGGCCATATAATCAAGATTTGACTCTCTAATAAAAACAATTTTTATTTCCCATATTTTCACACATAAATCGTATGTCCTCTATATTAGGTGTGTGTTTGAGTAAGAGTTATAAATCTGGCACGGCAATATCAATAGTAACAGTTGTTCAGGACAATGTATCGTTTTGGGAACAACAACGGCCGAGATGAAATGCAAATGAGATATTTTTGCATAAAATATTCGGGTTTCTAAGTTGTATAATTGCAAATATTTGTTTTGAAAATATTTGAAATATAAGATTCTATTGAATAAGGTATATTCCTTTCACCTTTTGTTCTGTCTTAATTACATGTTGTGCATATATTTATATATATATATATATATATATATATATATATATATATATATATATATTCATAAAGAATCAATTAATACCAAAAATTAAATAGCGATTTGAATGTGATTAATAGCCAAATCACTTCTCTAACAAAAATTAATGAAGCATTGAATAATAAGATCCTTATCTTCGAGTTGTTGTCAGATGGGAGTCAGATACCTAGTACATTCGACATTTTTTTTAAATTTTGCTATTTATTGAGTGTTAAGTATGTTTTTAAAGCGTGCAATGCAGAGATGCTAGGGTTTTGTTCAAATATATATATATATATATATATATATATATATATATATATATATATATATTTTAATTTTGGCTTGCTCCATGTAATTTATCACGAGGAACAAAATGGGCATAAAAATAGGGTACAATTGAATTTGATTTTATGTAATTCATATATATATATATATATAAAGAAAGAAACAATAATATGTATAAGCTTCCATTTTTTTAAAACATGGTTTAGAACTGTGTAAAAATCAAAACATATTTTAAATCAATTAATTTACAATATATATATATATATTTATAACTTTTAACTTTTCAAAATCAAAATTCAAATCAATCGACTAATTTTGTCATTCATATATATATATATATATATATATATATATATATATATATATATATATATATTATTTTTATAAAAAAAATAACATAAGTATGCTATAAAATCACTACAAAAAATAGCCATTTTGTTTTAACACCCTCGGTGTCTTATCAAGTGAAGATGTTGAAGATAAAATAAAAAAGATGGGTGTTAAAACAAAATGGCTATTTTTGTAGTGATTTTATAGCATACTTATGTTATATTTTTTTATAAATAATAATTATATCTGCTCTACTTTGTATATTGACACTCTTTTAAGAACAGTAATTGTTGGTTATTGGAATTCTTTCCGTATACACCAATCATATATATATATATATATATATATATATATATATATATATATATATATATATATATATATATATATATATATATATATAATGACATGTTTCTCGTCAATTGATTTGAGCGTTGATACGTCTGAACTAGTTCTGCTTCTGACATTCGACTGAACTATGAAATACTGCACGAGATTATCTACCAATCGATCCCTGAGCTCACTCGATGTCACGCATCTGAGCCTAACTAGAGTTTTACTGTATAATTTCAAAGATGTGTTTAATTTTTTATTTAAATTCTTATATGCATCTCATGGTATATAGTTATATCTTTTTATTAAGCTGTAGAAAGCTAATGAACGTATACGTATTTGTGGGCTAATGATGTGCAGTTCATTACATAGCATACATAACGATAAAATGCATGTCAAACATACAACTTGTTAATGTTTTTTTATGAAATTTACAAGATTTTCGCAGTTCCTAATTATTACATAGATTAATGAACCTGTAATAAATATTTTGATGTAATTAATAAATATAATTATGAAATATCCGCAAAGTTTACAAAATTAAATATTTTGAGACAAATAAAATAAATAGTTTCATTTTAATATATTGACATGAATAATGGATCCTATATGTTCTTAAGTGTTACGGCCATATCACCCTGAAACAATGGTTTTCTTCCGCTCAACGAAGTTAAGCAGCATCTGTACTTAGATGGGTGATCGTATAGCAAGTGCTGTAAACTCAGATGTGCTGGTGTTACAATAGATTGTGGCTCAGAATGGGAAAACGCATAGCCAAGTTCAAATTCACATTGCATTTGTTATATTTACTTACGGGAAAATATCTTTACACAATGGATGAAACCAACTCTTCTCCTCAGCTATGCGTTAATTCGGAGGATTTTTACATGTAAAACATTATGAAGCCACCCCCACAAAAAAACAACGCCTTACAATTTAAAAAAAAAATCAAACTTAAAAACCCAAAAAAGATTGATAAGCCTATTTTTGAAAAAAAAAACAAAACAAAACAAAAAAACAAAAAAACAACCAATCCCTGTTATTATGCTTTATTGCTTCAAATGAAAAAAAAGTACACGATATTCAGATGAGTACTCGAAATTTAATATTCCCTGGTATATATCCCTTTTTCTATGTCATTCTCATTTTAGAATCTTTTTTAAGACGAGGAGACAATTCTTTTCTCCCCAGAAAATTTAATACACATCTTTAAGTCCATCATTCCTCTATGCTTAGAATTCTGCTACCTCATCTTGTCCGGTGGTCCTTCTATTTACATTGAACTCCTTGATAATCTCAAAAGAAGAATCAGCAATATTATTGGTCCTGATCTGGCAACTCGACTTCTGTCACTTTCCCACCGCAGTAAGGTTGCTTGTCTGTGTATTTTATTTAATTTTTCAATATGTACATACATGATACTTTTTCGGATGACCTCTTCGCTATGATGCCTAAGTACTAGAGCAGTTTCTTTTTTGAACTGACAGGCAACAGACCATCTTTCGTCCACTACTGTTTGAGTCTTTGTTTGGATTACGCAAAAACTGTCGAAGAAAATTTTTTAGAGTTATTGATTTTATTATTATGATCTGTTTTGGTAAAGTTTTCATTTTTACTACATTGTTCTGATTTTGTTAAGTTTTCCTTCTTTTTCAGTTTTTATTTTTATTTAATCATCCTACTCTCGGGTTTTCAGCTGATTTTCTTTTCTTTTTCTTTTCTTGTAATATTTAGTTACTCTAGACTACTTTTTTTTTATTCCTTTTCTATTTGTTATTTTGTTTTTGCTCTAGGGCGAACCTTTTTTATCGTGAACTTCCTTTTCACAGTCATCTGTTTATTTTTCCTATCAGTGATTATATTCTTTTATTTTTCGATTTTGTTTATTTCGAACTTAGTATTGGTTTTTATCTAAGACACATTCTAAGTCGTTTCTTTGTTGTTTTTATTGGTGTAACTCTTTAGCTGCATATTTTATTTTTCACTCCGAACTTTCTTTTATTCCTATTCTAATTTTACGTATTCTTGTTTGACTAAATGTCAAACTTATTTTCTTTTACTGGTTTAAACAGCATTCTATTTCTGTTTTGTGTTTTATTTTAGTTTATTTTAGTTCATTTTTAGTTTAGTAATTACTTTTCAATTCATTTTTTTAAGATAACTTTAATAGTTTTCTGTATTTTATTGGTTATATGTTTTGTTGAATTATCCGCTTTCTTTCTTTGTTCTTTCGTTTCTTTATAGTGAAAAAAATGCTGATTTAAGAACAATCCAACATGGCCGACGGAGATCGGTCGTAAAGAAAAATGTATTTGGAGAGGCCTTGAAGTCTGACTCAACCAACAAAATTGTACAATCCAAAAAACAAAGCCGCTGCAAAAATTATGGTGGTCAAAAATGATTATAAGAAGAATTCAGAAAATAAAAGGATTAGGGCCCAAAATGGTCTACTGGAACCAATAAAGACAATCCATCTCTGCTGTTCTAATATGGCCAACATAAGAATAATGAAACCAATCATGACAATCAACCAATGTTGGCTGAAAATAACTCAAAAAGAAGAATGAAGTCAATCAGACAGTGCTGTTTCCGGGGAAACACCGTCCTACTGGAATTACTCATCAAATAATTAACATCGCCTAATTTTAGAAGAGAACCAAAGGTTACGCACATTTTATCGAAGACGATGGGGTTTTGGTGGATTTCCAAGATTTGAAGAAGGTTGACAAACGAATCATGTCTTTGTGGCTGCACTGACTTGCATGGGATGAAACCGATAAAAAGAAAACGAGACGGCCACAAAGTCAATCGAGGATATTTCAAAATCATTTAATTCATATTTTAATTAGTTTCGTTCGTCATATAGAGAGGAATATTGTGCTGCATAAAATCATATTATATCTCAATTTCTTCTTGAAACATACCTACAGGTTTTGTTTCAAATTCATCATTGTATGTGAGAAGTGTTATCTTAACATAATTTGGCATTTAGTACGGCAAAACCACTTTACTATAATTAATCAAATCTCAAAATATCCCATTACCTCAAATTGATTTAGTTTAGTAGACGTCATGATTTTGCATCATATATTTTACTGATCATTTTTACGTATTTTTCTTGTACGCATATGCGTGGATTTTATACAAGGTTTAGAGCATAGACACATGCTTTGCTCGCTGATTTAAAATAATGCAACTTGTGTTTTTTGACAGCTCCTCGCTGCAACAACACCTAACTTGTACGACTCATACAGCAATGATGGATTTCCATAACTTTTCCCCTGATTTAGAACAGAGATCTGCATGATAATCTCCTGCGCATGATCTTATCATCACTGTACCAGAATATTTTCGTATGGCTTATACCTACTGATAATATTGATAATTTTCAGAGTTGTTTTAATTTTTGCAAGATATGAATTTATTATACAACGCCACATGCCTCTTTTGACTCTTGACTATTAATTTGAGACTCGAAATTTAGGGTATTTTATGCAAATGGAAGTCGTTTTTCTTATCTTCTCAGAACAAAATGTCATTCATACTAGTTGCTCGGAATGATGTTGCCAGATTCCAACAAATAAACATTTAGAATACGATAAGTATCTCTATCTAATAAAGGCAGGATGTGTGTGTGTGTGTGTGTGTGTGTGTGTGTGTGTGTGTGTGTGTGTGTGTGTGTGTGTGTGTGTGTGTGTGTGTAACGAATACACGGCCGCAATTTTCGACGGATTTGCACCAGAATTTACATGCACATGCTCCAAGTTAGCGGGAAGGCCAAGACCGGCTTTGTATTTCCCAACTTCCATCGATAGTTGAAATAATCGATTCTTTCATGCTTCTACGCCAGTTTTCGTGTAGTTTGCGGCCATTTTGTACTGGCCAGGGTGAGAGCTAATAGCTGGCTGCCACGAATAGGCAGGAAAATTCTATTGGCCAGCATGAGAGCCAACAGCTGACTGACACGAATGTTAACTAGCATGCAAAAAAAAAAAAACGATAGCTGCATTCGTCACAATTGGGAAAAATTTAAATCTGCAAGGCACTTTACTCTAATTGGCCCATTCGTTTGCTTAAACTCAACGTTGATTCTGATTCCGCAGAACTTAGTTGTATTTGTTGTTAACATTCTATTTCATTTGGTTTTTCCAGTTACGAGTCCTTTTTCAAAGCTTATCGTTTTGTCTTCATTTTGTTTAGTTCTTTCTTCGCAACAGATTTAATGTTTAGTATAGAGCTTAGAAAAAATTCGCAGTGTGAGATAAGCAAGAAGTAAGGCATGTAGCAACATCAGCACGGCAAAAAAGCACTCCTATAAAGGCAAGGAAGGGCAAAAATATTTTAAGTCAAGTGATAGCGATTGCTGTATGAGTCGTACGATTTTTGAATCAAGCACGGGCAACCCCGAGCCATGCTGCTAGTATATATATATATATATATATATATATATATATATATATATATATATATATATATATATATATATATATATATCACAATGTAGTTAATCATTTTAGTCCTAATGTACTTTATATATGTACAGAATTTTACTACTTAATCACTGTTTCAGTTTCCGAATTTAAACCTGTGTTCAAAACCAAAAAGAAACAATATTGATGACTTGATAACGATACCAAATCGCGCACGAAGTCAGGCTGGTAAGTACAATATGTCCAAAATTAAGGCGTAATATAGAAAAATAAAAATGACGGTAAAAAAAGAAAAAAATGAATTTTATCTGGATTTAATTAATTGCTGTCACTATTAAATTCTCATTGTGTTTTATTACATTTGCAAAACGTGGGCGACTATGAATCCACGCACTACCCGGTTTTCGAACTTACGGTCTTGTGAGGGCATCTATTTGTGTATGGTTAATCTGTAACAGTATTCATGCTAGCTTAAATAAATTAACAAATGGCCGCAATGCTGATACATTAGAAGGGGAGGAGCAGTGGGGAGAGTTGGAGGAACCGGAAACAAAAAAATTCATGCAGACTCGATATATTTACTGGTGTTTCTACATCTCGACATTACCTCAGACCATTTTACTTGAATTTAATTAATTTCTGCCATTAGTATATTCTCCTTTAGTTTAATGTCATTTCAGAACGTGGCCGACACCAGAATATTTACTTGTACTATTATGTTTACCTGACGGATGAAAAGTTTACATATTGAAGTTTAAATACAGTAAATTCGACCTCATTAACCGATCGCACCTTCGTGGCAAAATCGGTAAAGGCACGTTAAGCCAAAAGCCGATTCCGTATAGGAGGACGAATATTTTCTCGGAAAATTTCTCGGACATTCAGGCCGGTAAATATTTTCTAATACTGCTTATTATAAATAGATCATTTACTTAAATATTTGTATCTATAAATAGAATGTATAAACATATAAATGTCTTAAAATATATATATATATATTAAGACATTTTTTATGTTTATACATTCTTTTTATAGATACAAATATTTAAGTAGATGCTCTGTTTACAATAAACAGTATTAACGACATTTTCCGGCCTGAATGTCCGAGAAATTTTCATAGAAAATATGCGTCCTCCGGTAAATGTCGCTAATAGTGATATTATAACACAGATCATTTACTTAAATATTTGTATCTATAAAGGAACATATAAACATAAAAAAATGTCTTAAAATAAATGACGAACTTTGTCCATTTCATATTATATGTATATGTCAAGCATCATAAGGGCAAAGATCAAATAAACTTCAAGAACATAAGGTGAGATCTGAACAGTTGAGGCGGTAGGAATCTGAAGAGAAAAGATCGTAAGACATCAGCATCAATGAATTATAATTGAACAACCAAGACAAATTGAATCTGGGGAACAAAGGTTCCAGACCCAAGACAGGATACAGCATGCTCAAATAAAAGCAAGAAGAAAAATGCAGTAGAACTGAGCTGCTTTTAATTATGATATTTCGTATGACACTGATGCTGAACCCTCAATTCAGATCGATTCCTTGGACAAATTTTGTAGCGCAAAAACCTGGAGTAGTAACATACTGGATTGTGTTGTTCAATTGAAAAGGTTAGATTGTAAAAGTAAGTCGATCCACCAGATTTGTTGAATCTTTTTTGGAGAAAAATACGATACTAAGTTTAGAAAATATATCTGGAAATACAACAGTTCGTTCCAGATTATTTCTTCGGAGCTAAGATCATTAGAGACAATTTTTATCCTCTTTCATACTGCAGATACAAGTTTATGAGAGAATTGTAGCACTTCAACGACTACCAATTGATGAGACTCAGTGTCTTCAGCTATAATTTGTTATATGAGATGTGAGGGAGCAGGCTGAAAAGAGATTGTAAGCGAATAAGGATAACGACATTGATATAATCGGGAATCTTCAAGAATAATTTTGATCCCAAGAGATACTTCCTTTCAAGAGATTACAGTTTCTAATGAAATTCAACTTGGCAATGTCCATAAATGAAATCATTAGACGATTAAAATTAATTTAAATTTAAAATTGCTACATGTTATTGGAACACACTTATATATATATATATATATATATATGAAATATCGAACATTAAGTACTGGTGCTACTAAAATAGGGCTTGATGATAGATAACAGCTGTATAATAACAGATTTAGATTTTATATTAGCAATTAATATGAATTTGTGTCACCAGGTGTAGCAAACACTGACTTACCTTTCTTATTTACAGAAACATGCATAAAAGGAGTCTTCTCATTTTGCACGCCCATATACATACATACATACATACATATATATATATATATATATATATATATATATATATATATATATATATATATATATATGAAGAAGTATAGTCTTAAGATGTGCTATATTTATGATAATGTGCTCAATACCAGAGATAGAGCGTATGTAAATATAAATGTGAACATAGAATTTAACACTTTTTTAAAAATCGTTTCACCCTAAAGCAAGGCGAGAAGCCACTAGGACGCAAGAGATTACAGAAAATTTGGAGCAAGATCAGATAGGAATGATAGAATAAAGGATGAAGAGAAGGATAGTAGATAGATCAAGGCAACTGGAGATGTCGATTGGCATTACATTTGATTAGTTGGAGATTATAGCTATCAGGGAAACAGGAATAGAGAAGGGAGTTACACAGGGGAAAGGTGCTTAGAGGCGACAGTCTGTTTCATGCTAGATGCAATCGTCAGGTGGTCTGACGATTGCATCTAGCTCTCGTCTCTAAGTGTTGACTTCTATGTTCACTTTTATATATATATATATATATATATATATATATATATGTGTGTGTGTGTGTCTGTGTCAGCATTTTTTAATGTAAGTTTGTACAACGACTATGTTGAGCGGGCATAATTACAATATCAGATAATTGAATGAGACCAATACGCGCAAACCTTCGCTGGCATTGAATCGGGTATCACCTTCCTAAAGCAAGTTTTGATTGGATATTGTCAGGGCTTTAGACCAATTCCTTACAGGTGCTATTCTTTTTTGAACGACATTTTCAAGAATTCAACTACTCGACCAATCAATAATGGTGAGATCCTCCTTCTCTCTCTCTCTATATATATATATATATATATATATATATATATATATATATATATATATATATATATATATAGTACTGTGTAAATGTAACCGAACCCTTCGGATACTACTAAATATGTTTTTTATCCAGATATTCAACAAATCTTAATTAAACTGTACATTCATTAAGAGAAAAGTAACAAATGAATGACAATGACTTCCCAAAATTTTTATCAAACTGAAATAAATATATTGATTAAAAAGCAGTATGTGCAAACATCTGTATTTTTGTGTTAAATGGTTGCAAGTACAAATGATGTTTTTTGTACTTGTCAAAACCAAAATGAATCTAATCTGTGTATCATGCAGTCAATCAATATAAGGTTACAGTTAGTTGGTAAGTTTTAAAAATTATGCCAAGACCAAAAGAACTTCTTTAAAGAATCGCATAGGTGAAGGCCATAATGCAAAAGGCTACAAAAAGCTAACAAAACGAAGTCGAATGAATGTCCCTGCAGTGCAACAAATTTATTAATGGAAGGTATAGAATAGCCGCCCATGAAAAATAACTGCAAGAACAAGTAGACATCTAGTTCAGCAAGAGCTTGCGAATTCGGTTCTGATTTCTACGGTTCTGCAAGTTTTTTTGGTCAATGTCAAAATCAATGTGCATACCTCTACAGTTCAATGAATTCTGAACGATGCCGGCCTTCATGGATGGATGCCTCGTAATAAGACACTGGTTACGAAAAAGCACAAACAAACCCGTCTCAACTATGCCATACCTCATATCAATAAGCTAGAAAGGTTCTGCCAAAAAGGTTTTATGGTCGGATGCGCTATAACTAGAGTTTTTTGGATGAAAGGCTGTATGTTTGGAGATCAGCTAATACGGATTTTGAAGAAACAAATTTGGTGTCAATAATTAAACATGGTGACACCAGCATTATGATTTGGTAGTACTTCATTTCAGATGGTTCAGGCAAAATAATACTCGTTGACATCACGATATACTATGCACGATACCAAGCAATTTTGAATGAAAATGTCTTGCCCTCGGTAGGAAAATTTGGTTTAGGTCGGGGCTGGGTCTACCAACAGGAAACTGATCTGCGATATCAAACCAAATGCACAATATATATATATATATATATATATATATATATATATATATATTACGAAGAACTTGGTAAACCGAATGGGTAATTCCAAGGAGGATGAAATCCTGAGAGCTCAATGTGAATACAGAGCTAATATATAATGAAAAAAGAGACCACTTTAAGGTACCATTACAATAATTTATTTCACAAAATACTTTTAAAGGACTCCGGATCATCAGGTAAAGTGTTACCTGATGATCCGGAGTCCTTTAAAAGGATTTTGGTGAAATAAATTATTGTAATGGTACCTTAAAGTGGTCTATTTTTTTATATATATATATATATATATATATATATATATATATATATATATATATATATATATACACACTATAACCTTGATTATTGCAGCACAAATATTTGGCATTTGGTACAAAAAGGTTTATAAGGTAATTAGTTAGATAAAAAGATGCCATTCTCTTTTCACTGGCTCTAAGATCTCTTTTTAAGTTTTAATTTTACTCTACTGTAAATTACATCCGATGTAAATTCTGGAGGTGGCTTCAAACTTTTGAACAGTAGTATATATATATATATATATATATATATATATATATATATATATATATATAATGCTTTTGTAGAAATGTATTAAATATATATATATATATATATATATATATATATATATATATATAATGCTTTTTGTTGAAATGTATTGCTGACGTTTTAAGTGTAAATGGTAAGAATCTCCTTATTTCAGCCACAGAAATTAGCGATACAATTGACGCATCTGTAGAAGTTTACACATTCTCAGTCGCGTCGACAAAACAATTCTAAATTCAATCCCCTAGGGAAGTGTCAAAATTGAATTTTGTTTTTCTTCTTTTGTCGACTCCGAGTTTTTATCTTTCATTTTGTAATGTTGTTGTGTATTCGCCAATTGTAAACCTATTTTCTTATAGTTTTCCTCTTTCACATTTTTCTATGACTTCACAGATGAGGATTAGCGAATAAACACTTTCCACTTATTAAGCCTCGAGGGTTGGTTCAGAGAAACAAAAACTTTGAATCCTCTCGCCTGAAATTTGGTTTCGCCAATAAGTTTTGTTTCGAATTGTTTTCGTCAAAATGAAAAGGAGAACCGAAACTTGAAAAACAGTATGGCTTTTTCTAAAAATAAATAGCATATGATATGGGTGTGCGGATCGAATTGAGAAATCTGAGAGAAGAGTTCGTATTTACTATCGAGTCACTTACACCCACTTACGTACAAATAACTTTAAAAAAGATAATTAGTCTACCCATAGTTAAATAGTATAACCTGTAACTGGAAAAATTATTGCTATCTACCAAAAACTGTAAATGTATTTTTTACTAACAAAGGAGTTTTTATTACAATCCAAAATATATGGTGTTGATAAACCGTAGAAAATAAATAAATTCAAAATTAACTCGTCGATATCCTTTTTTCTTCTAATAGCTAACCTCCCTTATTTCCTTCGTATTTATATGGGGAAATAAAAGTCCTAATCGAGAAGCTGCCCACGAATGGCAGATTTATAGATTTATAGAACTAAGCTGCCCACGTTTGGCAGATTTATAGATTTATAGAACTAAGCTGCCCACGTTTGGCAGATTTATAGATTTATAGAACTAAGCTGCCCACGAATGGCAGATTTATAGATTTATAGAACTAAGCTGCCCACGAATGGCAGATTTATAGATTTATAGAACTAAGCTGCCCACGAATGGCAGATTTATAGATTTATAGAACTAAGCTGCCCACGAATGGCAGATTTATAGATTTATAGAACTAAGCTGCCCACGTTTGGCAGATTTATAGATTTATAGAACTAAGCTGCCCACGAATGGTAGATTTATAGATTTATAGAACTAAGCTGCCCACGAATGGTAGATTTATAGATTTATAGAACTAAGCTGCCCACGAATGGCAGATTTATAGATTTATAGAACTAAGCTGCCCACGAATGGCAGATTTATAGATTTATAGAACTAAGCTGACCACGTTTGGCAGATTTATAGATTTATAGAACTAAGCTGCCCACGAATGGCAGATTTATAGAACTAAGTCGCAAGATGATGCTTCTTCGATCACTACAATCTTAACATATTCAACTATAGGCTCAACCGTTATCTTCCTAACATATACACATAAACTGTACCTCTTACTCTTTAAGACTCTACCTCGTGTTGATCTTGGGCCTTATACAGAATGAACATTGTAAAAGAGATTCGTTTTAGGAAGTTAACAACTGTTAGGTGTAGATTTGTGCCATATAAATGCAAAAACAGAAGAAAAAAAATCACTTTACGAACTTGATATTAAACTTAATATTATATTCTGCTGCTAATAATCGCTTTGGGTTTTTGAACAAATGAGCCGTAAGTTCTTTCATGAGAACCGTTTCAGAGGTTATGAAGACTCCCAACTGACTTTCTACGTTTATTCGGTTATGACACAGAAGGCAAATCTTTTAAAAATTGCATCAGACGAGATTGCGTGATTCAATCTAAAAATGGCAGCGTCGAGTATTTTTTTATCACGCGATCCAAATGGCGCATTCCGCTCACATCACTCCTCCTAACGCTTCTCCTATCATCGGCCTAAAATAATTTACCAGTTTTCACCAATTGTTATAGAAATCATAAGCTATATTTCGATATATACATATATTTCAACCAAATTTAAGGAATTATTAAGTCCATCCTTAAAAAGGGTATAAACTCTTTTCTCCAGGGTTATGTTATTTTACAGCCATAATGAAACAGAATTTATGTTTGTAAAACGTTAAGGCTTCCGACCGCCATTATTTTCAAGGGAGGTAAAATGATTTAGAATAATCAATTGCTTTGATCTTATCCCCCTGCTCTGTGATGGAGAACTAACAGCTCTATAACTTGCTCAGTTTGAAATTAATATTGTCCTCGAAATATTATAGTTGACCTATAATATATCTTTTTAAAAAACTTAACTTAATAACTCTAATGTTATGCATCTATCGATATATTGTTTTATTTTTAATCATCTCACCTCTAGTGATTTTTCAAGCGCCGAAAGTATTCAGTCGTAATTGTTCTAGCAAGACGAGCTTGCTAAACATTACACCGCCTCTAGGCGCCCAAATCGTCTCACCTCTATCAAAGCAACGAAGTCACTAAGACGCAAGGGTTACCGGGAAACAGAGAGCAGACTTTATTAAGGAGGGATAATAACAAAAGAAAATAGATTAAGAAGATAAATTACAATATTGAATTTACAATTTTTAACGGTCAAAGGTGATAGGAAAGCAAGGAGTGGGAAGAGAGTTCCATGAGTAAAATTGCCAACGAATAAGCTGTTAGAATAGAATTCACGGTTGTATTTTTACCGTTTCAGCTGTACAATGACATGAACTCGTCAGCAAATTCGTAATGCGCTTAAATTCGCAAAACTTGTGTACTAAAGAAGAAAACTTTGTTACGGTGGTGGGAAAACGGACTAAAACAGAGATCTAGGTTCAAGACCAACAATTTTGTAGAATCTCTTTTCTATCTTATCAAGAATCTATAAATAGTTAGCATAAACTTCAGACCAGATGTGGTTATATTCAATGCATGTTGCTTTGTTTCTGATTATAAGTTATTAACAGATCATAACACAATGCAATGTTTTGTTTGTTTTTTTATTTGTTATCTCCGGTTTAAAGAAATACCTATAAATATAATTAGTAATGTTTAATCAATTATTAAGTATCCTTGAAATTTATCGCTATTATGATCTAGTAAACAATGTCCTAAAATTTCCCAGGGCGAAAGACAGTTTCATGCTTGACATTCCTTTCAGAGACACATTGTCATCCAGTGATTTTGGCGGATCTTATCTTAGCCGCATAGTATGTGCCACGCCAGGGCTAAATACACTTTTGAATTCAATGTTACTTTCTCCAAGACCGGTTGCCACCCAAGCCAATGTGAACGATCCTTTCTTTAGCTGTATAGTAATTGCTACGCAAGGGCAGTTTTTGAAATCAGAGTTACTTTTTCCTAGACTGGTTGCCACCCAAGTATATAGAACCCAGTCTGTCGTACTATTTACCCATAACTGGGGGAGACAAGACGAGGTTATATAATTTTCCCAAGGGAATGTAATGGATCGAACTGGAATTCAAACTCGGCTCTCCGATTCCTCAATCCGAATATTCAATACTCCACCGTGCCTCTGCGATATAAATTATATAGCACATATAATTGTACCTATACTCTAACAGACTGCTCGTACGAGATACACATTGGACCAAGCTTGATTAATATAAGAGTAAATAAGCAATGACCATTGTGAT
Source organism: Acanthosepion pharaonis (assembly GCA_903632075.3). Lineage (NCBI taxonomy): Eukaryota > Metazoa > Mollusca > Cephalopoda > Sepiida > Sepiidae > Acanthosepion > Acanthosepion pharaonis. Next base: position 291,686 of record CAHIKZ030001771.1, on the reverse strand, counting down.
GGTTATTTTGCTCAGTACGGAGACAAAGGAATTAACTTTGATAATAAACGACAATTAACAAAAAATCTATTCCATAATCCGTTACTATTATTTGACTTGTATATTTTCCTCATGAGATGAAATACTTTCAATTAATTAAACCGTCATCATAGACCCATCAGTAAAGAGCGATATTCCAAAATAAAATAATCTGCTTTTTGCAAGATTCAAACTGGCATTCCTTCGCCTCAAAAAATCTATCTTATTATTAATCACTTTTTGAAAGTTCAAATCCCGGTAGGAGATGAGATCTATGTGCATGAAGTCGAGGAGGCTCGGTCAGGGATATCGGAGAGCCGAGTTCGAATTCCATTCGAATCATATTACATTCACTTACGTGTTAATACCCTTGGGAAAGGTATGAATCCTTTTCTTCTCCTACCCACCAGCTATGGGTAAATAGCAGGACAGAACGAGTTCTATAGCACTGGATGGCAACTGGTCTACCGCAGAAAGAAATGACAACGTACTGCAGGAAAAAAAAGACATATGACTCGTCAGTAATGTATCGAAAGATACATAATCGCCATTGTGAAATTTACTCTGATACATTGCCAATCTCAAGTAGTCACTATCGCAGATACGATTATATGTATAGTTCGAGAAGATATAGTTAAACGCTCGCGGGGACTCTCTCCACACCTGGGGCTTTCTTCCCGGATTCTTCTGGAGGGATTGGCAGAGTAGTGCAAGTGTGTTTTTCCCATCAGGATTGACGCTGCAGATGTAGTATCTGTTCCATGCCGGAGGCCTTTTCTCTTTCCTTATTTTCCCACATACCTTTGCGTAAAATCTGTTACATAGCGGTAGTATGGTCGGCTATGACTAGCTTAGACAAACTAAGACCTAGTTAGATAAGCTTTGACCAGCTTACACAAGGTATGACCAGCTTAGACTAGCGGCCCGATTGGGAACACTCGAGTCCCCACGTTAAAAACCGACCTTGTGTCGCAACCTGTCTCAGTGGGGGACGGGGTCAAGTAAATCTGGTGTATAGATCAAGAGTAAAGGAAAACGAGGAGAAAAGTCTATACGTCAGTTGTGAGAAAGTATGGTTTGTAGCAAAGGGACCAGCCCTATATGCTACTTAGATACTGGGGACACTAAAATCAACCAAGTACAAAACTTAAAATACTTACGAAATATTTGAACCGAGGACGGAAAATTTGACCCTTAAATCAGAAGGAGCGTTGGGATTGCGAAAGCTATCTCCCGAAAGCTAAACAAGCGTGTGTAACTGTTTAGCAAGGACAGAGACTAGGATTGTGTAATTGAGTGTTTCATTTTTTATGGATTATCAACCCTTTGTAGTTTATTTGAACCAAAAAAATATTTTTAGATTTTAAGGAGTTTTTGGGAGATAATAATTATTTAGTGATAGAGTTCTTACTATTGAAGCCATAGCTGGCGGGGAAAAGACATACCTTTCCTAAGAGTATTTGTACAAAAGTGAATATAACTAACCCAGGAGAGAGTTGGAACTCGGTTCTCCAATTAACACTTCTGAGTCATTATCTATTACTCCAACTGCCCATCAAGCTTATGAACCCTTAGCAGGTTATTTAAAGCCAGAATTTTTTTTAGAATTTGAGAATCGTTTTTTTTTATAATTTTATTGGAGATAATAATGATTTTAATGATACAAATCATAATTTACTCGTAGCTGGAGGGAGAAGAAATGGATTCATGCCTTTCCCAATGCTGTTTGCACGTAAGTGAATATAACGAACACGGCGAGAACGCGTCTCTCCAGTTAACAATTCCGAGCAATTATCTATTACACCACCCGCACGTCGTACAACACCAGTTGTTACCAGCCAGTCACCCATCTTCGTACTGTCCTGAATCGACGATGCTTAACTTCGATGATCGTATTTGAGCCAGTCTTTCAATTAGATGTGGCCGCAAACTATGGATTAGTAGATATAAAAAAAGACGACTTTTAGAAGTAGCTACAAAGGACAAAGAAATTGTGGAGAGCCATGAATGTCCACGTCTTGAAGAGACACAGCAAAGAAGAAAAGGGTCACAAAACAATATTTCGAGTCACATATTTCTTCACATATGTGTACACTGTGTAACAGTCTTATTGACTAACCCTCTGGATTGTATGACTCTCGAGGCTTGAATTGAGTAAACTTTTCTTATAAGGAAGCAGGTCTGAAATAGTTATTCGAAGCCTCCGAATATCCACGTGTTTCGTTATGCCACTAATGTAACCTGGCATTTCTTTGTCGGCAGGACGCGTGGAATTCTTTTTGATTCGTGAAGTGTTCAGTCAAAATAAATACGAGTGTATTTGATTCGGTCTTCGCATGATAATCCAATAACTGGCCTTGGGCCACAATTTTTTGTGCTCAATAACAATAGTTATATGATAATAATTTATTTCAAGTAACATGCTATGCATCTAATAGCTGCTAAAAAGCAAAACAAACTTAAATTTATTAAATTCAACTTATAGCATTCAGGCAAAAATAATTTCTGAAATACACTCAAATAAAAATGCGTTCAACATTCAAGATACGCTTCATTTTTATTTTTGTATTGTTATTCCTTTATAGACAGAATAAGATTACGCAAGGATTTTTGACGAGAAGAAAATAGATCGCCACTTCTGCAAAGAGATTAGATTAAAAATGAAATTATAAAAAATATTAAGTGAATTCTAAATACTGAAGATCTGGAAAGTGTTTCCTTCTTCACTGACTCCAGGCTAACGTTTTTCGTGTCTGTGGAGAGCTGTTAAAACTGCATTCATAATTATACCATGTTTGAAGTTTCAACACGCAACAATGCCTTACTTTACGAACATAAAAAAGACAAAAACCATTAATTTATAATTAGATTTCTCTTTTGCTTCTATTGTGTTTCCGTTGATATAACACTTTGCATATGTTAAACTTAGTTCAATCCCAGGTCTGGGTAGTGTCTATTTAGATACATTGGAAACAAAGCGAGTAATAACAGAGCTGTGCTGAAAATAGGAACCAGATAAGATATCCCTAGACATGGGAACAAGCAGAGTCAATTCCCGAAGATTAAATAAAGGGTTTACTTTGGAATTTCTTATTGGTTTAACGGAACTATATACCGTGCGTAACAGCAAAATTGTCCAAATCGTTTAACAGCAGGGGATAATTGCCCATCCCACATAATGTTTAATATCTAAAAAAATATACTGAGTTTCTTTTTTCCAGGTTTTCAGTTTAGACGTTTAGCCATCTTGACGGCATTTAGCGTGAGAACCACCATAGAAAACCGAGTTATTCAGCTAGAAAGACAACAGGTTAAAAGCGTTTTTCCAGCCCCACTATCTCTTTTCAAATGAGCAATGTTGAGAGGAAAAAGATCATTTAGGCCTTCAGCAATGGTGCCAACATTCATACTTTGGCCTCCATCTTCAATATTCATTCAAGGACTATCAAGAGAACGGTGAATAAGTTTAAAAAAGAGGGAACGGTAGACAGGGAAAGTGGACCAGCAGTTCACAACAGCCAAAGGGGTCATCATTTCAACTTAGAACTAAATATATTCTTATTGGACAAAGCAGACACAAACAGTGTTATAAAAACCTCGGACAATTCCAGCAAGATATCTTTAATCATTTCTAAAGATACCAAGGTTTAAATCTTAAATTAACAAAAAGACAATTTTGCTTTTACACGATTTGAACAATTTTGCTGTTATACTCAATACAATGAAGGCCGCGGAGCACAATGTTGTGATAATAGCAATGGCGGTTTCTATAGCCTGCATATGGAAATAACTTAAATATTACAAAGAACATATATCTGATGTGACTTGCATTATAAAGGAGAAGCTTGACAGACTTGTTATTTTAATGACATATCCATCCTTGTTAGGATATTTGATATTGATATGCAATTTTTTTTATTACATTTAAGACATAATTAATCAATGGACGGCTTAATAGTCGCGGCAAAATATAAATATTGAGCTTGGTTATACTAGAGACAAAAAAATGTAAAAATCGGTCGAGCATAAACATTAATCAGGAGGCAAATATTGATCCGAGTTTATACTTGGGTCAAAATGTTAACGTTGAATTGAGCCATGAAAAAGTCTATGCTGTATACGAAAGGTAAAAAATGGCGCTTGTATACTAGTGTCAGAAGTTGAAATTTGACCTGTTATATCTTCTTTTATGTGCCGTGTCCCTTCAGGACTTAGGGGATCATGGCCCTCCACATACTATTATTCCTTGTAACTCTAAATAAGTTTTGTCTTTTTGTTATTTCTCTGAAATCATGTTCTAACATCCGCTTACTCAAAACTCATCAAGTATGTTTCCCGCGGCTTTCCTCTGTCTCTCTTTCCATCAATCTGTCCTGTGAGTATCAAATTTTCCAAGCCCTTCTTCCTCATTACGTTCTATAGAAATTTCATCTACCCTTTCCTGCTGTTTTCTCTGTTTTTCTATTTTCCCACAAAACCTCATCGTTGTTCACGTGTTTGATACATGATACACTCAGCATCGCTCTGTAGAACCACATCTGCCTTGTTTCAAGTCACTTTTTTCATTTTTGAGGCGATTGTCCAGCATTCGCTGCTATACAGTGGCGGGGGCAGTTATCACGTAACTGTCAAGTACTCTTGACTTTGTTTCCAACGGAATTTTTCTGTCTCTGAATACGCAGCTTAACTTATAGAATGCATCTGTGGCCATCCCATAACATCTTCGTATCTCTGTGTCCTAATTTCCGTCTTCTGTTAAGACACTTCCCAGATATTGACATTTCTGTACTTGTTTGATCCATTATATAGTTGAGTGAAAAGGTACACACTGGTCAGATACATACGGCGGTTCAAAAAGTAAACATTGAACCGTTTTATCCTTGACACTCTAGATCAATGGGTTGCCAAATTGCGGCTTGTGTGCCCCACGCGGCTCTTTAATATGCGGCTCGTGGAAATATATTGGCTGGAATCGTTTTGTCATCACAGTTAATTTAAAAGTTAAAGTAAAATATCAAGCTTTATAATTATTTATTGGGTATGATTTGAGAACCCATTTGATTGAAATGTAAGTTTGATATGCATGTTTAGTAAAAAAAAATATTTAGGAATTTAAATCCTTATTTTAATGCTAGATCTGTGTGAAGCATTGTTGTATAGTTTTGAGGGAAAGAATAGTGGGAGGCAGAGGGATTAAAGAAATTTAAAGGTGGCAATGGTCACAGTGGGGTGAGAGAAGAATGATGTCATGGGTAAGTGGATTAAAAATTTGTGTGCGGCGGGAAAGCTGGGGAGTGGTTTTTTGGCTTGGTTTTTGTTTTACGGCATATCAACACCTCAATGGGTTACTTAATGCCAACAAAATTTTTTTTGCTGGTAATATGTTTTTCTTCAAAGATCTATTTCTGGTAATGTTTTTCCTTGAAGAAATATATACCTCGTCATATTTTTTCCAAAGAATGTATACCTGTTTGCATTGCTGGTACATTTTTTAAAGTATTGCTGATAATAATTTATCCTTCAAAATTATTGCTGGTAATAATTTTTTATTACAAAGTTTTTCTGTTATTAAAACCTATTTTTACACAAGTTTTGGTGTTAACTATTTGCCTATAGCAAGGAACCTAACAGTTGCTACCACTCCAGGTCAGTATGGACCTGGAAACGCCAGCAATTAAGAGGTACTTCCACGATCCTCAAAACCTCTTGATCAGAGACCTTGTTGTTGCATATAGTTTATCGTCTTACCCAGGACGCGGATGTAGTTTATCGTCATACCATAGACGCGAAGGAGCAGTAGTCATATGTGTATGTAACAAAACATTGTAAATTTGTTCATGTCTTTCGGATCTTAAACATCTTAACTTTATCATGTACGGATCTTATATTATGCAAGTTTGGCTACCGCTGCTCTAGATAAACACTTGTGTCAAGCTTTAAATATTGATGCGATTTATATACAAGTCTAAAAGCGTCCCCTTATTTTGGGTATGAGCGTACTTTTACTTCGTTACAGGAGATGCATTTGATGGATCCTTAGCTCCATTGATAGCGCATGCAGTTTCAAAGCAAGTTTTCTCATTATGAATTAGATCGGATACACAAGAAAAGAAAATTAAAATCTGTAGGCCGAAAAAGATGTTTGACAAATTTATTGGTTATAATTTACCGCTCAATTTAGAAATACAAAGTGTATCATTCTCTCATATGTTCCCAGTTTAAAGTCAATATGATAATAAAACATAGCTTTGCGGAACTTAGTACAAGATCCTAATTTAGGCTACTCTATTTTTAACAAGGGGTAATGAGTAGAAAATGAAATCCAATATACACACAAGTATCTGCTAAACAGCTCGTAAGCTGACCAAGTTACTCTCATGGACTATGACCAAATGTAGATTATTTTTCAACATAGCTCCTCCCACTTGAGTTCCACGCACTTCTTTCATCGATGTTGATGTGCTTGGATCTCATTCATAAAGAATCTTTTATTCTGTTGTTAAAAAAATGTCATCATCGGAAGATATGACGTCATAATCGCAGCAATAGTGGTTTTTAGTCTAGTATTTTTTTAATGTTGGGGAAATGGTGATAGCCAGACAGGTCCAAATCATGAGAACAACAGTTGCGCACAGCAGCAATCTGAAACCAAGAACTTGTTTTCTAGGGCATTGCACTGTTGAAATAAGACCAGTTTCGACAGCCTTTCGTAACTACCTCAGTAAGCTGGCTTAGTACTCAATTAAGTTTTGAAGATAGTCAATAAACAAATGCCTTTTTAATGACAAAAAAATGAGGCCATCAACTTCCCTGCAGGTCAAACGACTTTGTTATTATGTGTAGCAGGTGTGGTGAATTGTTTAAACTGTATAGATTGTCTCATTGTCTATGGCTCAAGTAATGTAACTATCATATACTGGGTTAAGAAATGTTTAATAAAATCAACTGAATCTGCCTCAAACTGACATAGCATATCCCTTGACTGGTGCGATTTTGATCACGTGTCAAGAGACGTTACACACACTGAGCCAAAGCCTTCGTCATGCGAAGTTCATTTTACAGAATATTGTAAAGCTATGTCACAGGATATACCAATAGCTTTGGTTATTTGATTTATATTCAGTCGCCTGTCATTCATCGCCATGTGTTAAATAGGACCAATGTTTTCCTCGGTGATTGCAGCTGCAGGACGTCCAGACTTTGGGCCATTTTCAATACTCTCCCTCCCGTCACGGAAATTGAGCTGCCCACTTTTGCATTGTCTATAAAACGCCATTCTCTAATGTAACAACCAGATCAACATCAATATGCCTGGGGTTGCTAAACCCTTTTCCGCAGGTATTTGATAACGCCACATGCCATATTTTATCTATTACAGAAGTAGCTACTAGTTACATTTGAATACATTTTTGAAACGTTAGATGTCAGTTCACGTGGAAATAAACGATGCAGTTATGAATAAGAAGAGTTAAAATTAGCGTTTTTGCTTAAACGTTAGACTATGAACTTTTCAGTCAACTCTTGTGCTTTAGTATGGTAAATGTCCACGAAAGATAGACGAAAGAAAGGGACATTTTATTGGACAAAAATCATACATGGATGAACAAATCGTCTCAGAGTTTTCAGAAGAGAGACCAGTAACAACGGGCATAATGGATCTAACTGATAAAAGGACGTGATAATTGCGAATTCATACTGAGGTACTATAGCTGGGGAGTTTATTGAAACTAATTAAACTCCATCATTTCTCCTAAATGTCAGGAAAAAAAGATTGCTCCCAGTTTACTTAAAGGAAGCGTTGATCTCAATTATAATAATCAAATTTAAGCTTCTGATCCAGTTTATACTTGATGCAAAAGTTAAACATCGACCACATTTATAATAGCGCCATAATCTAAGCATTTAATCGATACATACATTGGACAACCATCAGTCTGGGTTATACATGTGTCCAGTTTTAAAGATTGATTTAGGTGGTACTTAAGTCGCAATGTAAATATTGATTCGGTTTATACTTGAGTCAAAGGTGAACACTGATTCGATTTATACTAAATAAATAAGTTTTGGGTTAAACAGGAGTCAAATGGGAAAAAAAGCTTCGTTATATATTTGAGTCTAAAGATAAACATATTTTAACAAGATCTAAAAATGAAATAATGATTGCGGGCTAGGTGTGGTATAGTGTGTCAAAAATAATCATAGATCTGGAGTGAGAAGTTAACTACTAATCAGTTTTATACCTGAGACAGAACGTAAACATTGATTCGATACATACTTGAGGCAAAAAAAATAATACTTGATTCCGATGGTAAAGAGTAATCCGATATATACTTGCCTAAGAATTTACCATTTGTTTCGATACAGAATCTAGTGTTCTGGTTTCTAACTAGAAAATAATAGCAGTGGCCAAACGACAGTGTGATAGAAAAATAAGTCAGATGTTCCTCTACAGGAAGGCTCCCTGTTTTGCAATGAATTGTAGGAAAAGAACATATTTATTTATTATAGAATACTGTAAACATCGTCAAAAGATTTCTTTATCTTCTGATTCCAATAGAAAAACTTAATATACGAAAAGAAGCAAGTCATTATATGCCAAAGTTCAAATAATGACAAATATCTAAATTGCACATGAAATAGAAAGTTTAGGCTAACGAGCGTGTCGTCTATCTGTATCAGCTTTATGAGAATTTCTTTAGTGTACATATATATATATATATATATATATATATATGCATATGTGCAGTAAAGTATATAATATATATATGTGTGTGTGTGTGTATATATACATATTGCGATGGATAAATTGTCGTCTAAATTACGAAAAAATGATAATAACACTGACATCACATTTGAACAGATATATTAACAATTACTAAAATTACACAAAAATATCATGCAATATTAAAGACTGAATATATTCAGTAAAATAGGTTTCAAACACTCCCTCCTGCAGCCTTTCTGGGCAGTCTTCTTGATGAAGTTGTTGAATGCTGCCATAACCCTTGACTTTAGTTCATTCTATAATCGAGGGGTCCAGTCTCGAGAGTTAAGCGGCCACATGTAAGATGATGAGCTAAAAGCGAAGAAAATATGCAATCTTCAAACACAGCTCTGAATATGTAAATAATATTATTAACGATTATGAAAATATTCTTTGTTTACTTTCAAGTTCAAAGAAACAAGTTTCAAAGTTCCTCGTAAACATAGTTCATCGAATTTTTTCGTTTTTACTACACGAATGAAATGAATTGCATTACTATTAGTGAAAAGATATATATCTCTACTTTTTAGAAGAGACAACAAAACACTAAGTTTTATTGACAGATACAAAGAATAGGAAGGTGGGATTAGCAACGAGAAAAATGTTATAAAAAGCGAAAGTAAACATACTTTAAATGTTGTAACTTTATACATTTTGCTATGGTTTGTATATCGGAGATATTCAGTTGATTCTGAAAAATATTTGAAGATATTAGTAACAAGCAAACTGTCTAGGATATAATTTCTGGAAAATAAAAGGCTATTTCAATCGAAATATAGTGGCAATTGCAGTTCGCTCTGAATTACAAAATGGTTTTGAATTTTAAAAATTGTAGGAAAGATAATGTCAAAGTTTACTTGCAAGAATGCGATTGAAGGGGCAACTAGTGTTTGACATATATGAGATATTTGTGGACAAACAAAGCCACATCTGTTTCAAGATGGGCTAAAAATATTGATAAAATATTATCTCTGCTGACGTCTAATGCCAGTGGATTTAAGCAGATTTTAAATTTAGATTATTTCGTTTTAAACAAAATAAAGAAATTCAGTAGTATAATATTTCTGCCGTTACATTTGGAAACTATTTATAGGTGTTATTAGCATATAGAATATTAACCAAACACAATTACATATAATGGAGAATAAATTCAGTAGCACAAGATGATATAAAACTTATTAAAATATACAGATATCTAATAAGATTAGGTTAATTTAAAATCAAGCAAACTTAACGGCTTCAATACGAAATCAAAAAAAAAGTTTCTTGTAGTATTTGATAAGTATGTTTATTACCTCTTCCAGGAATTCCCACTGACTTCCACAAGAATTTGTCTCTCATTCCAGACTGAAGACCCCTGGGATAGAGGTGAAACGCCTTGGCAGAATATATATTCCTTTGTGTTACCAAAAATATTATGAAAACACGAATAGATTTTCAGACAAAAACTTTAAGATTCACAAGATATAATTCAAGATTCTTTTTATGAAATTTAAAAAAAAAATAATACAACAAAGGAAGTGGTTTATTGTCACGACTACAGGAGATATATTTATTTTTCCGACTACTGCCTATGAAATAATCTTTATCTTTCCACCAAAAATTAAAAAAAAAAGAGGCAACGCCCCCCCCCAAAAGAACAATAATAATACGTTTAAAATAAAACATTTTTTTCGATTCTATTGAATGAAAATTGAATTTTTGTTTGAGCGTCTGTAAGTCACTGGGGGTTGTTGCTCATACTCCATAGCTATAGTTGCTCTGAATGAATTCGCAATTATCACGTACTTTTTATCAGTTAGATCCATGATGTTCTTTGTTATTGGTCTGTCTTCTGCAGAGCATGGCACCATGTAGGTTTATTGAAATATTCTCACATTGGTCCTACAATATTCTGCTTTAATATTGAAAATGTGCCTAATAATATTAACAAAATCTTTAATTATTACCAACGCAGGTGAAACCATAGTTTACGGTTGCATTGGCCAACATCTAGATGATGAAAGCATCGTACGTCTAGCCAAGGTCTTAGAATTATTTGGAATAGTAATAATTTAGTTATATTATTTTCTTCCTTGAGAATTGTCCCCTCTAAAGGAAGACTGTCATGGCTACCTACAATTTTGTCTTCTATTTCGCTCCTGGCAATGTTTGGATTTTTGCTCTCTCTTCTCATCACTGATCTGATAACAATAGAAACATGGTAGATAGTTTATTCTTTGCTTTCTTCTGCTGCTTTGGCATCCAACATGCCCAGTGAGTGTTAAATTTTCCAATACTCGTTATGTACTCTAGAAACTTTCTATTACGGATTCTAATTATAAGTGTCAATAATGATTCCCTTTTACTCTTTGAGTAGATCGTCCTACATTCACCGCCATATTGGAAAATCGATATCACGTAACAGTTCAGTACAATTTTCTTTGGTTTTAACGATATTTTTCTGTATCTTAGTACTTTGCTTAGATTTTGGAAGACAGATTTCGTTATTCTAATTGTTGAGGGGTCCACCCCTTTTTACACAAATGGACTCACCCAGTATATACATGTACTATGGCTACGGGAAGACCCGAGAGAGCAAGACCGAAGAGCAAGAGTCGAATCGAGTCCAGAGTGACAGAGTAAAAGGTTGTAGGTAACCGGAAGAGTGAGGGTGAGGTAACAGCGTTTGTAGGAGTCACCGTGAGCAAGCACGTAGAAGCAAAAAGTCATACAGCGATACTTCAATACCAAAGACTGTATAGATATATTTTGCTACTAACCCGTATTCCTGGGATTACTAACCTGCTTTATCAGTTTGTATTATTACGTTAATACATTATTTTCAAATATTCATTCCTGGCGTTTGTTATTTATTGGTACCGGGTTTCAACCCGGAATCCACAACAGTAATATGCCTCCGGGGTTGCATGTCACATTTTTGTTTTCTCTTAAAACAGATTTTTAGATATTCAAATTTTTGTACTTGCCTGATTGATGTGTCTCCATTTTTTTTTTTTTTTTTTTAAGCGTTTCACCCCAAGCAAGGCGGGGAGCCACTAGGATGCAAGGGGTTACAGAAAATTTGGAACAAGATCAATATAGGAGTGATAGAAGAAAGGATGAGGGTAGTGGATAGATCAAGGCAACTGGAGATGTCGATTGACATTACATTTGAATAGCTGGAGATTATAGCTCTCAGGGAAACTGGAATAGGGAAGGGAGTTCCACAGGCGAGAGGTGCGAGACATGAAGCTATTGGAGTAGAAGAGACGGCTTCATTTAGGAGTTTTGACAGTGAAGGGGTGAGACTGGGATGCCAGCCTCGTAGGGCGCTTGGACTCAATAAGTCTGGGAACCAGCGAATGCAGCTCCTCGGTGCAATTACCATGAAAGTATTTGTAAAACAGACAGAGAGAGGCGATAGCGCGTCTGTGAGAAAGTGACTATAGATGAGATGCCAGAGCAGGGCCAATTATATTGCATATCCGCCTATGGAGCCTATCAAGAACCCCGAGGCAAAGAGAAGGGGCTCAAGACCATATATGGCAGCAATACTCCATGCAAGGGCGAATTGTTGATTTGTAGATCTGGCGGATCGATTCCGGGGAGAAAAATTTACTGGCACGGCACAGGGCTCTCTAAATCATACTTCGCATCTTGGATTGTTCCTTTTTCTGACAAACATATATTCTGCCTTCTTACAATTCTCGCTTTTCTTTACTAACTACGGTAAGAGTTCCTATACTTTACTTGATGACAGTGTATTCTTTCAGTACTGTGTCATCTGCGTGTCTTATATCGCGAATGTTGCGGCCGCTAAAAATGTCTGCTGCTTGATCTTCTCTGAGTCGAACCTACATTCTTTCCTGTCATGATGAATGTTTTACTCTTAATATGGATCCTTGCTATAAATGTCTATTGGAAGGCGAATTCATACTACAGTGGAAATCATATATACTATGTATCGCTAAAGATCCTATTAAAAAAGAAATGGTTTCTGCTACCGTTTCAGAAAATATCTCATACCTTCTATCATGTTCTAACTTTACACCTGTACCAGCATTCACCCGAGGTGGGTTGAGCCGGCTCCAATATTGGAGTTTCATGGGGATTTGGAATTCACAAGCTGTCCCCAACCCGCATGTATAGCACTTGAGATTTGATTATAGTGGTGAAGGTTTCGTGCAGGACCATCCACACTTTTTGAAGGGCCGAATACAGAGACCTGATGCACTACGTGCCACAAACTCCCCAAACGTCCCTTTAGTCTTGAATTCAGAGTTGTCCTTCTCCTAGACCAGTTGCCATCCAAGGCTATAGAACCCAGTCTGTCCTCGTATTTACCCATAGCTGGAGGGAGAAGAAGAGGATTCACATCTTTCCCAAGGGTAATAACACGTAAGTGAATGTAATGGATCCGACTGGAATTCGACCTCGGCTCTCCGATTCCACAATCCAAACCGCTATCCATTACTCCACCGTGTCTCCTCTAATTTTATAACAGTCAGATCAAAAGGTGAATCGCTGACATATCAGAATTTGAGTTACTCTATCCTAACTTTCCAGTTATGACAAAGTTAAAATTCGCCTTTGTAGCCTTGTGATTGATGAATTATATTCCAACCAAGTACCCCTTTCACATAAACGATACTTCAAAAGCTACTTGCTGATCTCTCGCTATTTCCTTGTCAAATGTTCTGACGAGCTGCATTCCTTACTTCGACCATTTCCGTCCACTTCAATTCTAGGGTCAACCCTTACCGAGTTTCAGCAACCTTATTCGATAATCTTTTATTACAAGTGTCTCTTGGACATTGTATTGATTGAATAAATGTAAACAATAATTCAAAAGAATGTTGGTTTCTTTAATGACAAGTAATGTGTCCACACCAGCAAAACCAGTGACATGAGATATCAATAATTATGGTAAACTTAAAATGAGAATCTATATATTGCCAGTATACATTTAAAATCGGCGAATTCCTAGGTTGTAAAGCCAAAAGGTTGACATGCATTTCTGAAAATTCAGACAATTATACTGAGGCAAGATGCAGCAAATAGTCAGTAATATCAAACTCACAAAGGAATGCACAGAGTCAGCGAAAAATAAAATCATAGACAGTTCAGAAAAAGCAGTTAAGCGCCATGTTTGTGTCTTTTATATTTGATGAGGTTGGATGACCAGGGCTCTTTCCAAATTTCTGTATTGATTGGACGTTTTCCTCTCACCCCTTTCTATCTATCTCTCTCTCTCTCTCTCTCTCTCTCTATATATATATATATATATATATATATATATAAATTAATTGATTTAAAATATGGTTATTTTTCGCTACACAGTTCAACCATGTTTCAAAAATAGAAGCTAAAAACCCTAATTTTATTTTTGCAAATAAATTAAAAAAATTAGTTCTATTTCATCTTCAAATTATTTTCGCTTGAAGATGAAATAGAACTAATGCTTTTAATTTATTTGCAAAAATAAAATTAGGGTTTTTAGCTTCTATTTTTGAAACATGGTTGAACTGTGTAGCGAAAATAACCATATTTTTTAAATCAATTAATTTATAATATTAATGCTCTGTAAATTTACATTGAGCACTATTTTGTAAAAATAAAATATCTATAAGAACACCGGATTTTATATCTTACTGTTCTTTCTTTTTATTTATATATATATATATATCTATATATATATATATCGTGAACATGAAATGTATCATGATATGTATCATAGATATATATATGTGTGTGTGTGTGTATATATATATATATATGTATATATATATATATATATATATATATATATATATATATATATATATATATATATATATATATAAAATAGTGCTGTTCGATAAAAGTGACTCACCTTTTTTTTTTTTACTAAATGTTCTCTTCTCCGATGAAACGAAAGTTTGGCTAAATTCAAAGGATAAAATCCGAAGAAGTTTTGAAAGCTCTTTGAATTTACCATTAAGTACTGTCAAGCATCCGTTCAGTATAATGTTCTGGGGATGCTTTTCTTTTTATGGAACTGATTTCTTAAAACCTATTTAAAAGACCCTCAGCAGCGAGCAGTACAAGATAATTTCAGAGTCTTGTCTGCTCCATTCTGCTGAAAGGGTGCAAATCGATCCCACCAAGCTCATTTCTATGCAGGATAATGCTCCCTGTCAAAAGTCAAAATTGATGAAGGAATACTTTGTTGGGAAGCAAGTGAGTGTTATGACATGACCGCCTCAATCTCCTGACCCCAGCACCATAGAAAACTTATGGTGCATTATAAAGTTCAGGCTCTCGAGAAAGCAGTTGTGCAACATGCTCCATATGTTTTAATGAAAAGAAAATCATCCCCAGAATATTATACTGAACGGATGCTTGACAGTACTTACTGCTAAATTAAAGAGCTTTCAAAGCTTCTTCTTCGGATTTTAGATCACTTATCCTTTCGTTACATCGGAGTAGAGAAAATTTAGTAAAAAAATATCGGGTGAGTCACTTTTATCGAACAGCACTCTCTATATATGTATATCTATGTATATGTATATATATATATATATATATATATATATATATATATATATATATATATATATATATATATATATATATATATATATATGATGATATATATCATGATAGATTTCTCGCTGCCATATTCTCGACAATCGTCAAGGATTAGCATGTCTAAATGCCGGTTTATTGTGGCATGAAAAAAATAACTCTACCTCCACTATTTGACCTTATTTTTCTATTAACGTAAGTGTGACTTATAATTGGTTAATCGAGACGTACCCACAAGTTTATTTTTAATTCTGACCCTAACCCCACCTTTAATATTCAGAAAAGTCATAGTATTGTAGCATGAAAGTTTTTTTGAAGGATGTAAAATGTTTTATTATGAACGCTTATAATAAAAATATAATTGTAATAATAATATCATATATATATATATATATATATATATATATATATATATATATATATATATATATATATATATATATATTATATATGGGTACTTATTAGAAATCGCTCAATATCAGAGATAGAACTAACATATTTGGTTGGATTGATGGGAGTTTGTGACCCTGGGTTTCACGCTTTTGCGATCGTCAGACAAAAACTGATTAATTTGGGTTTATGTAGATTGCATGTATTGGTGTTATTATGGGAGTGGGGGGAATCGTCGTCGTGATGTCATCGTGCTAACGTAAACATAGATGCATGTTCGTACATCAGATGAGGTACGCACACATACACACTTGCTTGTCCGTCGGGACTCATACATATATCAACATATGTGGACAGTTTCAGATTTGACATATGTATGTATATAGGTGATGTCGTGTCTATGCATAAGCGTATGCATAGACACAACACCACCCATATACATTCCGGATATGTGGGTTTCCCGATATGAGGGACTCCGGATAGGAGGGATTCCGAATATTAAGTATTCTGGTTATAAGGGACTCCGGATATGAGGGATTCTAGTGTACTTTTTTTTAAATCTTTTCTGTTTTCTTTATATCATTTATAATTTTCTTTGCATTTTATTGAAGATATTCTTCCTTTTTTACTCTTTGAGTGCTTCGAACTAAATTTCCTACGCATTTCCTTATACTCTTCTTTCTTTTGTAATTTCTACTTGAACTTTCTTACTTGATTAATGTCATCCCTAAGGTCATCAAGATTAGGATAGTACAAAAAACGACTACATTTTCTGGAAATTATTTAGCAGAATGAATATAAAAAAATGCCTGTCTCTTTTGAAGGAAAATATATAGATACAAAAAAAAAATGTCTCTTGAGAGATGCATCCTATTCAGGAAGAGAAAATATACGTTTTGGAAGCATTACTTGATATTTGATTCAAACTCACACGAATAGGAGAGTTCTATTGCAAAGGGTGATAACCCTATCACTGATTAGCAGATTTTAGTTGAGATTTGAAGATATTTTAAGGAAACATGCACTGATGAAATGGCCAGTTTTAGAAGATTCTTCATTCTTCTCTTTCTTTTCGTTTGGAATTGGTATAATCTGATTTCTTTTTCTGTCCTCCCCCCCACCTTCTTCGAATTGTACACATTTTGCTTTCCTTCGGATAGGATGGACATTTTTCCCCTTACTAATGGAATACTCTACTTCAACCGGGAAGGTAAAACTACTTTAAATAATAAAAGAAAAGCTCTACAAATGAATGTAGGTGACAGGAAAGAGTAAACAGAAGAAGCATATATATATATATATATATATATATATATATATATATATATAAGGTTGGAGATATTAAACAGAAATGTGAAAAGCGATTGGGCATAATAATTGAAAAGGGAAAAAGAGAAGAAAATCGTTAGCGAAAATCGCAAAATCAACGACAGGTAAAACAATTTTGACGAGAAAAGAATGAAGAAAATTCTTATTTCTATTGCAACTAACACTAATAATAATACAACACATGTGTGGCCACCACTACTACTACCACCAATACAACATCACTATTATTACTACTACTGTCAGCACTACTAAAACTACTACCACTACCATTATTAATACTACTATTACTAATACAATAATAATAATACCACCAACAACAACAGTAACAGCAACAACAACAGTAATAAGAATAATAGTAGAAGTAGTAATAATAATAACAAGAACAACAGCAACAACAATAACGACAACAACAAAAAACAATAATAATAATAATAATGAATATAAGAAACCGAAAGAATAATTTAAACTGAAATTTTAAAGAAGGAAAATATAGGAAGAGAAGAGAGAAGAATAAAGGAGAAGGAAGAAGGAACTAAAAAGAGGAGTGAAGAGAGTAGAATGAAGAAGAAAAAAATGAGGAAATAGGAAAAAAAAAACGAATGAAGAAGAATGAATGATAAATGAGGAGAATGTTGAAAAAAAAACAAATAAAAAAAGACAACGGAAATAGAACCTAAAAAGACGGGTTAAACAAAAATCACTGAAAGGAAGAAGAAGAAAAAAAGGGAAATGAATAAAAAGGATAGAATTCAAAGAAGAATGGAAATTAGAAAAGAAAAATAGGATGGTGGAAACAAAAAGCCGAAAAATGAAGAATGTCCAAGAGAAAAAACAAAAAACAAAGGAAAAGACGTGATGTGTGGAAAAAGAAGTAGTAATGAAATGTCAATGATGGATGACATAAAAATAGAAGAAGAGGAAAGGGAAAATAAAACTGAAACGAAAAAACATAACCTGCATAAAGATGAGATGAATAAGAATATGCAGATCAATGAAATAATTTGGATAAAAATGAAGAAACGTTACAGAAAGAAGAAAATGAGAGAGGATTAGAGGATAAAGAAAGGGAGTGAGAATGAAATTGAAGGACAAAAGGGAAACGGGAATTAAAAGAAAGAAAGACACAATGTAAAATGGCATGAGACAACGAGAACAGACCAAAAGAGGAATGGGGGGGGGAAGAAAAAGAAAAACAATTAGAAACAGCTTAGGAAGAGCAAAACCACGGAGAAGAACAAAACGGAGAACAAGGCGAAGAAGAGAAGAATTAAAAGAAGAAGAAGAAGAAGAACACGAAGAAGAACAATAAAAAAGAAAAGAAGAAATAGAAGAAGAAGAAGTAGAAGAAACAAGAAAAAGATCATGAAGAAGAACAATAAAAAAGGACGAGAACAAAAAGGAGAAGAAAAGAAAGAGACCAAGAAGGAAAGTAAGATGAACAATAAAAGAACAGGGAAAAAAAAATAGAACAAGCAAAAAGAACAAGGATAAGGGAAAGAACAAGAAGTAGAAAATAACAAAAATACGAAGAAGAAGAAGAAGAAGAAGAAGAAGAAGAAGAAGAAGAACAATAAAAAGGACGAGAAGAAGAAGAAGAAGAAGAAGAAGAAGAAGAAGAAGAATATCAACAGCAAGAATAAAAATTACAGGATAGGAAATGTACTGGCCTAATGGAAATCGTTGGGGAGAAAGAAAAATTGTGAAATAAAAGCTAATAAAATGCATCGAACCCAGGGGAATCCAACAAGATTGCACAGAGTCAGAGTAAATGTGAAAGAGACAATAACAATTTTTTTTTTTTTTTTTATGTGCTGTAATGTAACCAGAATAGGTCTTGATTAATATTCGCCATTTTTAAAAGTGCAAGAAACCGAAATGTAGTTTACTCTCCTCGCAGTTGGGATTTACAATTTTTTTATGCATTAAATCTATGAAGTGAGCATTTATAGAAATACAGTGTATGTGTGAATAGATTTTTCTCTCTGACTCAGACACAATGTGCTTACATATATCTGTCTGTCTATCTATCTATCTATGAATCGATTTTAGGTAGCTGCCTCATTCAGCTCATATATCTGTGTATTATTTAATTTACATTTCAAACAATAAAAATATGACATATTAAATGAAAACATCATTACTTATTTTGGAAAATTTCATATAATATATATATATACATATATATATATATATATATATATATATATATATATATATATATATATATATATATATATATGTGTGTGTGTGTGTGTGTGTTTGTGTGTGTGTGTGTGTGTGTGTGTGTGCGCAATATGTAGAAAAATAGGAAGGAACACGTTAGGTAAATAATCCGAGGTTCTTTAGTATTTTTGTTTGTATTTTGAATGAAACAGGGCTTGATATTGAGGATTTTGGCTCTTGTTTTTGAAACATTAAAACTCGTATGTAGCGAAGGAATCATATTTTTTTTAAACTAATTATAATATATATATATATATATATATATATATATATATATATATGGAGGCGCGGTGGAGAAATGGACAGAGGTTCGGATTGAGGAATCGGAGTGCCTAGTGCCAGTCGAATCCATTACATTCACTTACATGCTAATACCCTTGGGAAAGGGTATGAATCCTCATCTCCTCCTCCAGCAGGATAGATCGGGTTCCATCGTCTTGAATGGAAACTGATCCATCGCAGAAAAAAATGGCAATTTACTACAGGGAAAATATGCCTCGTCAGTCATCTATCGAAAGATACATGATCGCCTAAACGTGTATCATGCATGGCACATAACTGACTGAATGTAGAATACAATTAGGTTTCCCATCAGGCTTAATTACTGATGAAACATTTTTTTTTCTAAATTAATTGTTAATATAAGAGTTATAGACAAATTTCTTTCAGGAAATGTAACGACCCCCTCCCCTGGAATTTAACCAAGATGAAGAAGTTAGGCCCTTAAAAATAAAATGGCAATGTTTAACCTTCTTGGTTGCAAAAATACGGCGTATTCAAATGGAGAGTTTTTCCTTTGACACGGCTATTATTTTTACTGCCTTTACTGCTTGGCAATGTGAACTGTTTTAAAAATCGATTATTAGAGTTTTAATGAAATCTAAATATTTGAAAGTGATATTATACATTTTCTTTGTTCTTGAGAAGAAATAGTAAAAATATTAAACACTACATATTTATTATCTTCTACATTTGCCCTTTTTATTAGATTGTTTATTGGAATGGTTGTCAAAACATCAGTTAATTGCCAATTGATTCGAACGTGATAAAATGGTAATTAATAAGGATCTCCTTGTAGATGGTTCCTATATTTTAATAATTAAATAAATATTTATTAATTTATAAATAAGAAATGCTTTCATATTTATTCTTACACAATTGTGTAACTGCTAAATATTCCATTGTATTATTTTTAACATGATTGTAACATTTTCTTGTAAATAAGATATAGCATTTAATATTATTGTTTGAAATTCTCAAGAACGAAAAACATGCGTGCATTCAATTTCATCAAATGTTTAGCTTTTATAATAATTCTTCTGATCGCTTTTAAAATAATAAGCATCTCTAAGGTGAGGACGTAGTTAAAATGATATCTGTATTAAGGGAAAAACTGTCTTTTGAAATATTGCTTTTCAACAAGTACGAAGGTTAAAGATTGCCAAAAAACATTGAATTAATTTTTTAAACTATGAAAAATTATGTATGAAAGAAAAATGAAAAAAGATAATGTCCAGTTAATAGAGGTGTCCCTCTGCTGATCCATGAAAATGCAATGTCTCAGACTTGTGTTTCCTTTAGTAAAGGAATAGTCAAACACTTTGAGTGAAATGTCGTAAAGGAAACATTTCAGGAGCCGTCGATTGCTATTTGAGCACAACATAATTACTGGGACTGCTGCTAGAATGGTTCACGATGTCATGTTATACCATTTTTCGAATCATCCATACATTGAATATTGCAGCCATTTTTGGTCTAGTGCCACGGGTCTCTCTCTCTCTCTATCTATCTATCTCTTTCTCTCTATCTCTCTCTCTTTCCCTCTCTCTCTCTCTCACTCTCTCTCTCTATATATATATATATGTGAACATTGAAGTCAACACTCAGAGGGGACAGGCTGTTTCATGCTAGAGACAGTCGCCAGGTATGACGATTGCGTCTAGCATGAAA
The DNA here is from genome assembly GCA_903632075.3 of Acanthosepion pharaonis. Lineage (NCBI taxonomy): Eukaryota > Metazoa > Mollusca > Cephalopoda > Sepiida > Sepiidae > Acanthosepion > Acanthosepion pharaonis. Next base: position 270,463 of record CAHIKZ030001771.1, on the reverse strand, counting down.
CAGCCTGTCGACTCCTGAGTGTTGACTTCGATGTTCACTTTTATATTTATATTTACATACTCTATATCTCTGAGAGGCCTGACGATTGCGTCTAGCATGAAACAGCTTGTCGCCTATGAGTGTCGACTTCAATGTTCCCTTTTATATGTATATTTACATACGTTCTATCTCTGATATTGAGCACTTTATTCCATAAATATAGCACACTTTAAAAAACGATATAATTATATATATGTGTGTGTGTGTGTGTGTGTGTGTGTGTGTGCGTGCGTGTGTGTGTCGAGATTCTCAACAAAATGCAAAGAGGGGTCTATAATGTTATCGTTTACGATGTGGCCTCTCGATTTAAGTCATTTTACCAACACGAGGACATCTCTATATTTTATCGTGGTTTTACTGATGATATTCCCTTGTTATCTCGACCACGTTAAGCGTACAACTAGATAGTCGATACTGCCTAATCATTTTATCGTTGAAATAAATAGATATATCCGCAAATGCTTTTCTAATAGTTTCTTCTCACGCACTTCTCACTTGTGGAAATCAGTTCCGGTTTCTTGTTTCGCTGCCATACAGAACCTTAAACTAATTATCTGCCACTCGAACCATTATCTCCTGTCTACCTGAATCTGTTCTTTTATTATCCTTTCTCATCTATAATATGTTTCCATTCTCTTTCACTCACAGCGACTTAGTAACATTGACAGCTAGCGTTTTACTGACATTAACACCTTGCTAGGTTTGGTTTGGTTTGGTTTGGTTTGTTTTACGGCAAATCGATCTCAATAGGGTTGTTAATGCCGACAAAATTTTTGTTGCTGTTAATATTTTTTCAAAAATATATTGCTAGTTATAATTTTTTACAAATTATCTCTGGTATCAACACCTACTTTTCACTTTCAAAGTGTTTTGGCCCCAGTTTGTGGTCAGCTATTTGCCCATAGCTGGGACCCTGACAGCTGCTACCACCCCGGGGCAGAGTGGACCTGTTAACACCAGCAATTAAGAGGTGGTTCCACGCTCCTCAAAAATTCCTTATCAGAGTCCTTGCTGTTTATCATCTTACCCAGGATGCGGATATTGAACATAGTCATACCCATGACGGTCTTTCTTGGTATGAAATGATTAAAAAAGTAACTAAGGTTCTTTCGTCATAGTTGCATTTTGAAGAGCGGGTTTTCTCAATGGGAATTGAGGAAAAAAGAAATGTGCCTGTGCAAGCTTCTAGCGGACGGGCATACTAAGTTATAGTTGTACATGACCTAAATTATGGGACACCCATTGAAAATCGACCTCTCTTCTGAGTTGTACTTTTTCTAGCGAAAAAATCCTGCTAAACATTACACGAAGTCGAGTTGGCCTTTTTTTCTAAGAATAGGTTAGATGTGGCACAAAGTCGAAAGCATCAGTATGAGACACACAATGAGGCTCGACCTCACTGCTGAATTGCAACTATTCTAGCGAGACAAGCTTGTTAACCATTACTCCGCATCGAGGTGCCCAGACATAATTAAATACGATCGGTCATCGATACACCGTTTTTATTTTTTCTACATACTTCTGGAAGTAACATATTTTCATTTATACAGAAGTAGTATAGATTTGTTTTCTTTACTCAGAGTAATATTTATTTATTATATAATTCGCTAAATATACCTTAAGTTGTTTTTTTTCAAGCTCAGTTTCTTTTTTAATACGCATTTTGAATGGTCGAATCAAAGTCATGATCATGATTTTGAGTGAACCATCTTTGCCCTTATATTATCATCATCATTAGTAGTAGTATTATTAATAGTATTAGTAATGCTGTTATTGTTCCTTCCTATTAGTAACCAGATCGAATAAATAAATAAATATCAACATTAAGACGTAAACTGTTCTTCTCTGATTAAATTTCTTGATTGTATCTCTGAACCTGATAGGAACTAATTAATTTCTTTACACTAATTATCTCTCGGCAATTAGATTTTCCGATCGTCTGCTTGAACCCGACCTACACGGCTTGATTAATTTTAGTCTAGACTAACTCAATGTTTCATTAGTCATTTTAACAAACGTAAGAATACTTTTATTATTAATAGAGACCGGTTTTATTTCTCAACCGGTACTCATTCTCGTCCAAGGTGCTTGATCAATCGTCCAAGACAACCATATATTTCCTCTCCGATAACTCGATGATTTATATTCTTCTGCTAGCAGATATATCAAATAGTGAAGTATTACGTTCTTTTAAAGTAAGGTTCACCTTGTACAAGGCACGGGGACCACTCGTGGTAGAGTTTTCTGGGTTTTTTTAAGCGTTTCACCCCAAGCAAGTGGGGAAGCCACTAGCACGCAAAGGGTTACAGAGGATTTAGAGCTAGAGGAGAAAGGAGTGATAGGGGAAAGGATGGGGAGAATGATAGTGGATAGATCACGGAGAGATGTCGATTGACATTACATTTGAATAGTTGGAGATTATAGCTATCAGGGAAACAGGAAAAGGGAAGGGAGTTTCACAGGCGAGAGGTGCGAGACATGAAGCTATTGGAGTAGAAGAGACAGCTACATTTAACAGTTTCAACAGGCTAGTTAAACGCTTAAATTCATGAAGTCTGGGAACCAGAGAAAACAGCTCATCGGAGCAATTACCAAGAATGTATTTGTAAAAAAGGCAGAGAGAGGCAACGGCACGTCTGTGAGAGTGCATTACGGTACGAGGCGGTTTATAAGGATAGTATTGTAATGGAATGTTCCATTCTCCCTATTGCCTATTATGGACTGTCTATATCAATAAATATGTATATAGTGTGCATCGAACATACCTGAAACTGGCTTCGGTAATTGCTCGCCTGCTAACCGATTTCCTGTCTTTCAGTAGTGTATTCACTTTTACAATAAACCCCTCTCTCTCTCTTCATCTACGCCTGTATTGCTGTTTCTTTTCACTCGAGTGTCACCTTTGTCTGTTTGTAAACTCTTCAAGGATACAACAGATAGGATGGTAAAATAACCGTTAACTCTAGTCATGAACAGGTGAAGAATGTAGTGATATGGGAAACATCCTCTTGCGAGTCGGGTCCATAGGGCATTGATTCACGGGAAGTAGCTGGTCAAGTGGAAATTACGTCTCAGTGATAGAGTACAGGGGAATATGGGTAGTTTACATGTAAGTGGTATGATGTGTCCTAGTCATGGAGGATAGACCTGGAACAAGGAATATAATGCGTCCGAGCACTCTCCAGAGTAGCGATAGAGAAGCGAGAGGATTGCCATATACGTCCTATAAGAGAGAGAGAGAGAGAGAGAGAGAGAGAGAGAGAGAGAGAGAGAGAGAGAGAGAGTGTGTTTCTGGAATGTGAGGACTGGGCAGCACCCGCCCAAATATGACAGCCGCACTCTATATTCGACCTGATATGGCTCTCGTAAAGATAAAGGATAACAAGAGGAGTTAGGTACTTACTGCAGCGGTACAAGAAGTGGACTATTTTATCTGCATCTTTAGCAATGGATCGTATATGCGAGTTCCCTTTGTAAAATATGAGTATTTGTATACTCATGGGTGATGATAGAGATATTAGAGAGTAGGTCCTCTTTTCACTAAAAAAAAATAGTGGAATAAATAAATACTAAACACTTCAAATACATCGGTGTATGGATCAGTTATAACAAATTTAGTATAGGAGAAAAGGAAACTGAATATAGAAAGGCTGTGCTAAAGTTAGATCAACCCAGCATATACTTAAAAAGCCACGTCACATCGATCCTTTGGTACAAATATCAAGCAAGGTGCCTTCCTCGTTCAGAAATATCTAAAATATCAGATATATACTATCGACTTTAGGGATCAATGTTATAAAATCGTTTCAAGCGAATTATGATTGTAGGTTTTGACGACGACCCTCTTTCTTCGAAGTTCGTGGACTGACTTTACAAAACTTTTACAAGTAATACAAGCCACATAAACGACCATTAAAATAGATGTAATTCGAAGTGAAAATACCGACGTAAGATGTTCAACATTAATTCAAACAAAGTTAAGAATTGAGCTCCACTCAGTACTAGAAAGATCAATAACAGTTACTGGACTTGAGAAACCTATTTTCTTTTTATTATTTTAGCAGAAAGATTTTATCAATTTCAACCGAATGTATCACTAGGGCCGGTCGATTTTGGAAGCATTGTATTACACTCAATTTGAAAGTTGAGATTTCACATGGTAAATAACGACACAAAATCATTTTGTTTTCAAATTTTTTGAGGAAACGAATTTAAAAATTAAGTTTAGGTTAAAAATCTTAGCGTTGGAATTTCATTCCAGTGATCAGTAAAAGCCTTATAAAATTTATAATTTACTGAAGCATTAAAAATTGTATCTGGACAAGACGCATGGCACAAGCACATTATTACTAAATTGTGCTATCAAATAATTGACTTCAAAGGGAAATTATACTGAACAATTTCGCTATATTATGATGTAATATATTATACAGTGCAGTAGGTTTCGTGCGATTTTCAATAAACAATGTAAATTTAAAACATTTTGTCTTATAATTTATGCCCAGCAGTTTTATGGTGTTATATACACTTTTATCTATTTTTTTAATTAGGCTCTAAAAATGATCAAACAAATCTTATTCATTGAGTAGCCTTTTTTAAAATCTTTTACGATATTTGGTTTGTTTTTACTTATCGAATATAGTAAAAAAAAAAATAATATTTTACTTGTGTTGATTCATAAACAGGATTATGTTGTTAATATATTTTCCATTCAATGTATCAAAAATAAAAGTGATCAATTTTATTTAGATATATTCTTGAAAGAGTAAAATTTTGAAGACAGTTTGTGAACAGAGATCTACTCAAATTAGGAATATCTGTATATTTTTCAGACGATCGTTGAAAGTAAATGTTCAGAAATATAGCTAATCTTTGGTGGGAATTCTTATCCCATTAGACCTGAGCTTACCACTGAGTGAAATATTGATTTCCTTAGAATAAATATCAACCTTTCCTGATATAGCACTGGATGTTCGGTCAATGTATACGGAATGCTTCCTCATAAAGAGATGACCACTATTACTGTTACGATAAGAGTTGAAGAGAACATATACTCCATTATGATCCCAGTCCGATGGGCAAGAATGAATAAAAGATTAAGGGGTTTCTCAGTCAGTGATTTCCAAATGTTTCCTTATAAAGAAGCGGCTAATATTCCCACTTAGAGATAAGATGGACAGGTGGTATGTTTTGATACTAGCCCGATGGCTAGGGAGTGAAGAAAAGAAAACGTGAGTAGACTGTTTGGTCAATGAATGTCAAAAGTTTCTGTATGAAGAAACAGCTAATATTAATATTACCAGTATCAAAGATAGTAGCATTTGACATTTAAGCAATATGTGGATTATGTGCACTATTTACATTATTCGCACTATTGTCCTCATCTTTGTCGCCATATTTATTACAACGTTTCGGCCGTTGTACGCTCCGGCCTTCTTCAGGTGTTTGGAATATCGAATTGAACCGTTTATTTCGCTCACTGGGGTAGACTGTTCTAGTTCCACGTGCCATGTTTAATGGATATCAGTTATCAGTCATCTCCTGTTAATTTCCCTCTGAACGTTCTCTACTGCTTTAACCGGGTATTGAACTCACACTCTTTGGGTCCTGTCACTGGATCTAACCAATGCCTTTATCAACTGTGCTATGTCTCTTTGAGGAAGTGCTGTAATATTATTTATTTCACTTATCTTTTAATAGCGAAAGCTACATTAATTTTACGAGCATTTTTAAAAGTTTGAATAAAAGAACAATCAAGTAAGTACATATTTCCTAACGTTAAAATATGTTTTTTTTTTGTACTAGAAGTCTCCGAGTACAAAGGCTGGAAATGCATAAAATATTTAGTTTTCCTACTAAATGGAAATGTAAGATGAGTTCGGTGATATGAATTTCCAGTCTTGAAAAGTTAATAATTTGCTCTTTCAACTTGTTAACAATTAGCTTTTTACTTCTTGCTTTCGTTTGCTAGCTTATATAAGGGACTTTACAGTTTTCCATTTTGATCTGTCATAAATATATTGTTATCTTTGTATTCTATGTTGTTAATGATGTGCGTAGTGATATTGGTAGATCTTTTCGTTCTCTCCGAATCTTCTCGCTGTACAGTGAGGTAAAGATCTTTGTCTTATTCTTTCTACATTTGTGCACACCTTTTAAAATCGTTATCCTTCCGCATGCACTACAGAACGTAAATTTAGAGAGATAGTCAAAATAAATTTAATTTCTAGATTAAATCAAATATAATTATTTTCAAAATATGACACGTAATTTAAAAACAGTGATTTATATAATATTCTACTGTTTAAGTTTGTATTGTTAGAATAATTGCGAACATTCGAGATTGAAAAAGAAAGAATATAGTGTGTGGATATTTTCACGGATCGATAATACAATATGTGCCGGATTTACCCTCTATATGCACACAACCTGGTCCGTCTCTATCGTCTGTAAATATATTTTTCCAAGCATTTAAAATGAAAAAAAAAAAAAAATGACCAGAGAGATGTTGGTAAACCGTAAATTAATTTATTTCGTTAGTGAAATTTCTCTGCTAACATATTCAACAAATTGTGAAGTATTACTTTTTTTGCAGTAACGTTCACCCTGTACAAGGCCCTGGGGTCATTCGTGGTAGAGGGTTACGCTAAGGGCAGGTTATACGGACAGTGTAGGAAGATAACGGTTAACTCTAGACATGAACAGGTTAAGAATGTAGTGATAAGGGAAACATCCTCTTGCGTGTCGGTTTCCTAGGGCATTGGGTCGCGAGAAGATTCTGCTTGAGTGGAAATTACTGCTTAGCGACGGCATAAGGAGGGAACGTGTGTGGTTTGCTACAATTTAAGAAGCATTCTAGGTCATAGCAATTTTGAAATTGCTAACTACGTAAAGAAATACGCGATATGCCTTCTCTTCGATCCAGAAAAAGTGAAGTATCTTGAATACGTGGATGACACAACGTGGGGGAGATAGCAGATGGAAGGAACTTGTTGGGGGCTGCAAGGGATTGAGGGAGGTAAAGAGCTATTATCGCCTACGACCTGAAAGGACATGGCACATAAAAATAAAGAATAGTACATACATTTTCTTCTCGGATTAATAATTTTCATGGCCACTAATTTTGGGGATGATTTTTTTTTGTAAAAAATAATAATAAAAACAGAAATAAAGTCTTTTTCAGCTGTATGCGTGACAGAAATCGATTTTAAAAGAATTATAACAATATTTCCAACCCAAAAGTGCTAATGCTGTAAATATATTATCAATATTTTAATGATTCATAACTTTTAATTTATAATTCTCTAAATGACATAGGGTGAGTTCAGTCAAAGCAAATCAGTCATTTTGGTCAGACTTTGCCACTGACAGGCTGACGTTGTAATGCAATTCTTTAGGGAAAATACTATAAGACATTAATTCCTCCTGAGACAGGGGTGCTTCCGTGTAGACACTGGTAACAAAATGGCGCGGCATAAATTCTTCACATTAATTTTCTGTCTACTTAACGAATTTGACTTTTAAATTGACATGAAAAATTACAAAAACCAACTATAACACAAAGCAATTCGCACAGGGACTAAAAGCCAACAATATTCGTCCAGTTGTAGATGTGTATATTAAACGTCATTTTTAGAAAAAAGTTATCTTGCTGGAAATCAATATTGATAAACACGGAGTGAAAAAGGAAAGAAAATAGAAAAAAAGTGATAATTTGTTGAATTTATCGCGTGATTATGAACAAATTAAAGGATGGAATTGGGGATGAAATATTTCGGTTGATTTTGATTGTCGATTTGTGGAATGAACTGTTTATTTGTTGCGGTAAGTCAACTTTGACATTAATTTACCGCATTAGATTGCATACAGAAATATTTGCTCAAATATGCCACAAAGACAAATGTTTTGCCTTTGAAAGCCAACA